>JADBJO010003731.1:216503-231133 GCA_016801955.1 Conus betulinus
GTGGAGGAACTGAACACCACGTTGTTGTGGAGGCAGTGAACACCACATCATTGTGGAGGCACTGCACACTACATCATTGTGAAGGCACTGAACACCACATCATTGTGGAGGCAGTGAACATCACATCATTGTGGAGGAACTGAACATGACATCTTTGTGGAGGCAGTGAACACCACATCATTGTGGGAGGCACTTAACACCACATCATTGTGGAGGCACTGAACATCACATCATTGTGGAGGAACTGAACATGACATCTTTGTGGAGGCAGTGAACACCACATCATTGTGGAGGAACTGAACACATCATTGTGGAGGCACTGAGCACCACTTCATTGTGGAGGCACTGAACACCACATTGTTGTGGAGGCAGTGAACACCTCATCATTGTGGAGGCAGTGAACACCTCATCATTGTGGAGGCAGTGAACACCACATTGGTGTGGAGGCAGTAAACACCTCATCGTTGTGGAGGCAGTGAACACCTCATCACTGTGGAGGTAGTGAACACCACATCATTGTGGAGGCAGTTAACACTTCATTGTGGAGGGCAGTAAACACATCATTGTGGAAGCAGTGAACACATCATTGTGGAAGCAGTGAACACCACATCACTGTAGAGGCATTGAACACCACATCGTTGTGGAGGCAGTGAACACCACATCATTGTGGAGGCAGTGAACACCACATCATTGAGACAATGCTCCTGTGCTGACATGGGGAGGAAGGTTGGGGTGCCCAGTTCACAGTGGTGAGGACAGGAGGGAGGAGGAGGGGGTGCTGGCGGGAAGAAAGGGGAGGAAAGACGTGGGAGTTACCTCTGCTGTCCTAATAACAGGGAGGAATCGTCTAATATCACGATTAGTGGAAAGACGTTAAATAAATCGCACACACACACACACACACACACACACACACACACACACAGGGAGGAAGCGAGTGACACAGACTGTAGAGTACGGGGGAGGGGGGAAGACACTATAGAGAGTGTGTGTGTGGGGGGGGGGGGGGGAGAGAGAGAGAGGGAGAGTACTATTGTTGTCCTAATGACAGGGAGGAAGCGAGAAGCGAGTGACACAGACTGTAGAATTGGGGGAGGGGGGGGGGGCGGTATAGAGGGGGGGGGGGGGGGGAGATAGAGGGACAGAGGAGGGAGTTACTATTGTTGTCCTAATGACAGGGAGGGGAAGCGAGTGGACACAGGCAGTAGAGTGGGGGGGGGGGGGGGGGGGGAGGAACAGAGGAGGGAGTTACTACTGTTGTCCTAAAGACAGGGAGGAAGCAAGTGACACAGACTGTAGTGGGGGGGGGGAGGGGGGGGAAGACGCTATAGAGTGGGGGGGTGGGGAAGACAGAGGGACAGAGGAGGGAGTTACTTTTGTTGTTCTAATGACAGGGAGGAAGCGAGTGACACAGACTGTAGAATTGGGAAGGGGGGGGGGGGGGGAGGGGGAGACGCTATAGAGTGGGGGGGGGGGGGGGGGAAGACAGAGGGGAGTTACTATTGTTGTCCTAATGACAGGGAGGAAGCGAGTGACACAGACTGTAGAGTGGGGGGGGGGGGGGGGGGGTGGGGGTGTGGAGACAGAGGAGGGAGTTACTACTGTTGTCCTAATGACAGGGAGGAAGCAAGTGACACAGACTGTAGAGTGGGGGGGGGGGGGGGGGGGGGGGAGAGACAGAGGAGGGAGTTACTACTGTTGTCCTAATAACAGGGAGGAAGCAAGTGACACAGACTGTAGTGTGTGAGTATGGGGGGGGGGGGGGGGGGGGGGGGGGTTGAGACAGAGGAGGGAGTTACTACTGTTGTCCTAATGACAGGGAGGAAGCGAGTGACACAGACTGTAGTGTGTGTGTATGGGGGGGGGGGGGGGGGGGGGTTGAGACAGAGACAGAGGGGGAGTTACTACTGTTGTCATAATGACAGGGGGAGGAAGCGAGTGACACAGACTGTAGTGTGTGTGTATGGGGGGGGGGGGGGGGGGGGGGAGTTGAGACAGAGGAGGGAGTTACTACTGTTGTCATAATAACAGGGAGGAAGCAAGTGACACAGACTGTAGTGTGTGTGTGGGGGGGGGGGGGGGGGGGGGGGGGGAGACAGAGGAGGGAGTTACTACTGTTGTCATAATGACAGGGAGGGAAGCAAGTGACACAGACTGTAGTGTGTGTGTATGGGGGGGGGGGGGGGGGGGAGAGACAGAGGAGGGAGGGAGTACTACTGTTGTCATAATGACAGGGAGGAAGAATGGGGGGGGGGGGGGGGGGAGAGACAGAGGAGAGAGTTACTACTGTTGCCATAATGATAGAGAGGGAGTGACACAGACTGTAGAGGGGGGGGGGGGGGGGGGGGGTTAGAGACAGAGGGGAAATGATTGGGGAGCATGCGTGAACCACTTCTGGAGTCTTTATGTGCATCACTCAGTGTGTTGTGTGTGTGTGAAAAGAGGGAGAAAAGTGAATGAGTGAGTGCGTGAAAAAAGAGAGGAAGAGTGAAAGTATGCGTGTGGGTGGAGGAGGGAGGTGTGTGTGTGTGTGTGTTAAAAAAAAGGAAAAAAAGTGAATGAGAGAGTGCGTGAAGAAAGAGGAAGAGCGAAAGTATGCGTGTGGGTAGAGGGTGTGTGTGTGTGTGAAAGAGAGGATGTGTGTGCATGAAAAAGAGAGAGAGTGTGTGTGTGGAAAAGGGTAACGGTGACCGTGAAGCCGCAATAAATGGTTTGAAGTGTGAGGAACAAACGCGCGGCAGATGCCACCTTCCCAGAGAGAGAGAGGTCCTTATCAGTTTGATAGACACTTGGTGAAGTAGGCTATAAATCCTGATCTGTTTTCTGTACACAGGCTGAAGCTGTTTTCTATATAAAGACAGTATGATAGGCTGTATTCTGTGTAGACAGTATGTCGGGTTATTTTAGAAAAGTATGTTAGGCTGTTTTCTGTGGACAGTATGGTAGGCTGTTTTCTGTGTACAGTATATATTAAGTTTGACCTGCCCCCCATTTACAAGTGTGTGCTGAACACCAATCACTCCACCAGAGAGGACAACTCAGAGGACACCAACATCCAACTACCAGTCAGTCTGCGCTGATGAAGACCAGCAGTAGTTGGCCGAAAACTTCCCGTCAGATAGATTTCATTAGACTCTGAGTCAGAACACACAGAAACACAACAATAACACAGTATATATTAAAACAGTATGTCAAATAGGCTATATACATCCCATTTTCTGTAGACAGTACGTCAGACAGGCTATAAACCCTATTTTCTATAGGCTGTATGTTAGTTTGTAAACCCGATTTCTGTAGACTATGTTAGACTACAATCCCTATTTTCTTTAGACAGTGTGTTAGAGTATAATCCCAATATTCTTTAGACAGTATGTTAGAGTACAATCTCCTATTTTCTATAGACAGTATGTTAGAGTATAATCCCTATTTTCTATAGACGGTGTGTTACACTGTAATCCCTATTTTCAGTAGACACTATGTTAGACTACAATCCCTATGTTCTATAGACAGTATGTAGAGACTACATTCCCTAATTTCTATAGACAGTATGTCAGACTGTAATCCCATTTTCTGTAGACAGTATGTTAGACTGTAATCCCTATTTTCTATAGACAGTATGTCTGACTGTAATCCCTGTTTTCTGTAGACAGTATGACAGACTGTTATCCCTATTTTCTATAGACAGTATGTCGGACTGTAATCCCTGTTTTCTGTAGAGAGTATGTTAGACTGTAATCCCTATTTTCTGTAGACAGTATGTTAGACTGTAATCGCTATTTTCTATAGACTGTATGTTATACTACAATCCCTGTTTTCTATAGACAGTATGTTAGACTATAATCCCTATTTTCTATAGAGAGTATGTTAGACTATAATCCCTGTTTTCTATAGACTATGTTAGACTCTAATCCTTATTTTCTGTAGACAGTATGTAAGACTGTAATCCCTATTTTCTATAGACAGTATGTCTGACTGTAATCCCTATTTTCTATAGACAGTATGTTAGACTATAATCGCTATGTTCAATAGACTGTATGTTAGACTGTAATCCGTATTTTCTATAGGCAGTTTGTCTGACTGTAATCCCTGTTTTCTATAGACAGTATGTTAGTCTCTAATCCCTTTTTTCTATAGACAGTATGTCAGACTGTAATGCCTGTTTTCTATAGACAGTATGTAAGACTGTAATCCCTATTTACTATAGACAGTATGTTAGTCTCTAATTCCAATTTTCTATAGACAGTATGTTAGACTGTAATCCCTGTTTTCTACAGACGGTATGTAAGACTGTAATCCCTATTTTCTGTAGACAGTATGTTAGACTATAATCGCTATTTCTATAGACTGTATGTTAGACTGTAATCCGTATTTTCTATAGGCAGTTGGTCTGACTGTAATCCCTATTTTCTATAGACAGTATGTTAGTCTCTAATCCCTATTTTCTATAGACAGTATGTTAGACTGTAATCCCTGTTTTCTATAGACAGTATGTAAGACTGTAATCCCTATTTACTATAGACAGTATGTTAGTTTCTAATTCCAATTTTCTATAGACAGTATGTTAGACTGTAATCCCTGTTTTCTATAGACAGTATGTAAGACTGTAATCCTTTGACTGTAATTCCTGTTTTCTATAGACAGTATGTAAGACTGTAATCCCTATTTTCTATAGACAGTATGTTAGACTGTAATCCCTATTTTCTATAGACAGTATGTAAGACTCTAATCCCTGTTTTCTGTAGACAGTATGTTAGACTCTAATCCCTGTTTTCTATAGACAGTATGTTAGACTCTAATCCCTGTTTTCTATAGACAGTATGTTAGACTCTAATCCCTGTTTTCTATAGACAGTATGTTAGACTCTAATCCCTGTTTTCTATAGACAGTATGTTAGACTGTAATCCCTATTTTCTATAGACAGTATGTTAGACTGTAATCCCTATTTTCTATAGACAGTATGTTAGACTGTAATCCCTATTTTCTATAGACAGTATGTTAGACTGTAATCCCTATTTTCTGTAGACAGTATGTTAGACTGTAATCCCTGTTTTCTAAAGACAGTATGTCTGACATCTGGGACAGGGGTTAGCGTTATCTGTAGGACATTGTACTGTGGGCTGGAAGCGGGTGTACTCGGGGAGAGGGGGAGGGAAGGCGGGGGGGGGGGGGGGGGGGGGGGGGGGGGGGGGGGGGGCGTAGGGGGATCACAGAGATAGCAGCACAGGAAGGTCAGTTTCAAGGTCGGACAACTCGGCCAGGTCATGACGACACGGGCACCCAGCGGAGAGAGGAGGCGAGGACATCTGCCATGTACCATGATATACAGACGTGTGACGTGGCATGCTCATCAGCACCAAGTCCAAATGGATCCTGATTATTGCACTGCTGTGACCACGACCATGTGGGAATTAGACGCACTACACTGCGCGAGCACGCACGCACGCACACGCACACACACACACACACACACACACACACACACACACACACACACACACACACACACACACACACACACACACACACACACACACACACACACACACACACACATTTCCTCCTCCTCCTCCTTGGCATCTGCAAATTGACGTGACACAAGCCGAACACGATTGTAGTGCGTATGACCTGGTGCGCGAGAGAGAGAGAGAGAGTGTGTGTGTGTGTGTGTGTGGGGGGGGGGGGGGGGGGGGGGGGGGTATGTGTGAGTGTGTGTGTGTTTCATTTAACGTCTATCCACTATTCGTGATATTAGACAAAAAAAAAAAAAAAAAAAAGTGAATGTGTATGGAAGTAATTGCGAACGTGCACATAATGTGTGCATGTGTATATGTATGGGTGCGCGTGCAATGCAATGTGTGTGTGTGTGTGTGTGTGTGTGTGTGTGTGTGTGTGTGTGTGTGTGTGTGAATATCTTTAAATAAGTCAGAAGTGAAGATTAACATAAAACAAAATATACTAAAAACCAGCAACTAACTAATCAATTAAAGTCAAAACGCATGAAAATAGTTAAAAAAATATCCTTTGCTTTCCCCCACCTCCCCCCATCCCCCACCATGTATTATCCACCCCACCCCCCTTCTTTCTCCTCCCCGCAAAATAAAGTTAATAAAAAAAAAAAATGTTATAAGTATTTTCCAACAGGGGTGCGTTCTAAATGTACAAAGAATTCATACGTTAAAGCTGGTGCCTCAAAAATAGCCTGCACTACTACAATACTGGAATGGTTTTTTTCATATCACTGCATAAAAACAATATGATCTGGAGTAATTTTGTTTCCACAAAAGCAAACTATGTATGAGTGTGTGTGTGTGTGTGTGTGTGTGTGTGTGTGTGTGTGTGTGTGTGTGTGTGTGACTGTGCTTGTGTGTCTGCTTGTGTGTGCATGTGTGAGTGTGCATATGTGTCTGCTTGTGTGTGGTATGTGTGTGTGTGTGTGTGTGTGTGTGGAGAGGACAACAGTGCTGTCAACTGGCCGTGTCTGCTTTGTTTACACGTGAAGTGTATGTCACAAATGTGTGTTGTAGAAGTAAAGTATTAGATGTTACCAAAAGTCTATAGCAGCTTTTTGATGATGTCTCTACGCTGTGTGTTCCTAATTGCTCCTAAGTATTCCAACGCATGGGTTGGGGAATTGACCCGTGGAAAAAAAGCGTGTGTCAGTGGGGTGCGATGTTTACCTGGTGTAACCCCAAGACTCAGCCGATTGGGTACTTTCTGTCTATTGCACGCCTTCCGGTCTTGTCTCAGAATTCTTCCCTTCCCCCACCCCTATCTCCGTCTCTCTCTCTCTCTCTCTCTCTCTCTCTCTCTCTCTCTCTCTCCCTCCTCTCCTCCTCCCGCCCGTCACTGCCTCTCTCAATGTACGAAGGCTGTTTTGTCACCGAAACGGTTCTCATGCGCACTGGCGTGTGACTAGTCTTCACTATAGATGTTGGAAAAAATACCATTTTGGTGAAGAACTGTCATCTCTCTCTCTCTCTCTCTCTCTCTCTCTCTCTGTCTGTCTGTCTCTCTCTCTCTCTCTCTCTCTCTCTCTTCTCTCTCTCTCTCTCTCTCTCTCTCTCTCTCTCTCTCTGTGCACGAAGACTTTTGTCAGCGAAACGTTTCTGATGTGCACTGTCGAGGGACTTGTCTTCGCTATAGATGTTGAAAAAATATCATTTTGGTTGAAGAACTGTCATCTCTCTCTCTCCTCTCTCTCTCCCTCTGTGTCTGTCTCTGTCTGTCTGTCTCTCTCTCTCTCTCTCTCTCTCTCTCTGCCTCTCTCTCCCCCCCCCCCCCCCCCCCCCCCCCCCATCAAACTCCTCTCCCCTACGTCAATCTCTCTCTCTCTCTCTCTCTCTCTCTCTCTCTCTCTCTCTCTCTCCCGTCTAAGTAGAAAATGAGCATGACCAGAGGGTCATGGGTTCGAATCCTAGCCATGGCTCGTTCCAAGATAGGAAAAAAAAAAGGGCCAGCAGAGGGACATCCGGAGTCATGAACTGGGTGAGGCCCCCCCCCCCCCCCCCACCCCTAGAGTGTCAGGAGATAAGGGCCGAAACACTTGTTTGAAGGGGGCTTCTCTTCTGAGGACTGTCTGCTGCCACGCTCTCCACGAGTTTCTTTCTACTACTGTAGTGTCAATGATGGACAGTAGATGACGTCAACGTGGTGATGGTCTTACCCTGTGTTGTGTGTTGTAGTGTCAGTGATGGACAGTAGATGACGTCAGCGTGGTGACTGACCTACCCTCTGTGTCGTAGGGTCAACGATGACGTCATCATGGTGACTGACCTCACCCCTGTGTTGTATGTTGCAGTGTCAGTTATGGACAGTAGATGACGTCATGGTGACTGATCTCACCCTGTGTTGTATGTTGCAGGGTCGCTGACGGATGGTGAGGGGGGCGTGATGGGGGGAGGAGCCACAGTCCCATGCCATGGGACTCCCCTCCCCCTCCCGGGTCTACAAGCCCTGCGTTGTGTGCAACGACAAGTCCTCCGGCTACCACTATGGCGTCAGCTCCTGTGAAGGCTGCAAGGTGAGCGGGGGGTGGTGGGTGAGGCTGGAGGGAGGGGTGGATTGGTGGGGGTATCGATCAGTAACTGGAAAATTAACTGTTCCTCCGAACGAGAGAGAGAGAGAGATTACTAAACACGACGCGTTTCGACTTCGTTGATCTTCTGCAGGCAAGAAAACAGCATTCAGGAGAGTGAAAACGAAGAACGAGCAATCGCCTAATTTCAGGGTATAACTGATTGCTCGTTCTTCGTTTTCATTGCCATGAATGTTGTTAATCTTGCCTGAAGAAGACCAATGCGGTGAAACGCATCGTGTTTGTAATTTGCTGGTCTCTTTCGTTCGGCGGAACAATAAATTTGCTTTGATGTATGTTTCAATTTCCGCCTGTAGTCACCTCACTTTGAAACCAGATCCATACAAATATTGATGGATGGATGGATGGCGTGGTGGACAAACTGCCCGATTGAAGAATAGATAAAAGATTTGATGGATGGATGTTGGATTGACTGATGGATGGTTGCATTTGCTTGATGAATTGATACTTACTGACAAGACTTGATTGGTGAATAAATTGATTGGAAGGTGATTGATTAAATGATAGATGGATTAAATTCATTGGTAGTTGGATTGACCGAATGACAGCTGGTGGCGGGTTAGATTGATGTAGAATGATAGCTGGATTGATGGCTAGATAGATTAACGGATGGATGGATAGATAGATGACGAATTGACTGAGAGATGCGCCAAGTCAGCAGGCCACCATTGTGGCCTCAGCTCTGTGAGGGATGTAGGAAGACAGTGGATTGTAAGGGATGCAGGAAGAGCAGTGGATTGTGAGGGATGCCGGAAGAAGTGGATTGTGAGGGATGCAGGAAGAGCAGTGGATTGTGAGGGATGCGGGAAGACAGCGGATTGTGAGAGGGATGCGGGAAGAGCAGTGGATTGTGAGGGATGCAGGAAGAGCAGTGGATTGTGAGGGATGCAGGAAGAGCAGTGGATTGTGAGGGAGGAAGGAAGAGCAGTGGACTATGAGGGTTGTAGGAAGAGCAGTGGACTATGAGGGATGCAGGAAGAGCAGTGGACTGTGAGGGATGTAGGAAGAGCAGTGGATTATGAGGGATGCAGGAAGAGCAGTGGACTATGAGGGATGCAGGAAGAGCAGTGGATTGTGAGGGATGTAGGAAGAGCAGTGGATTGTGGAGGGATGCAGGAAGAGAGCAGTGGATGTGAGGGATGCAGGCAGAGCAGTGGACTATGAGGGATGCAGGGAGAGCAGTGGATTGTGAGGGATGCAGGGAGAGCAGTGGATTGTGAGGGATGCAGGGAGACAGTGGATTGTGAGGGATGCAGGGAGACAGTGGGATTGTGAGGGATGCAGGAAGAGCAGTGGATTGTGAGGGATGCAGGGAGACAGTGGATTGTGAGGGATGCAGGAAGAGCAGTGGATTGTGAGGGATGCAGGGAGAGCAGTGGATTGTGAGGGATGCAGGGAGAGCAGTGGATTGTGAGGGATGCAGGGAGACAGTGGATTGTGAGGGATGCAGGGAGACAGTGGATTGTGAGGGATGCAGGGAGACAGTGGATTGTGAGGGATGCAGGGAGACAGTGGATTGTGAGGGATGGATCTGGATCGGTCGGTCAGTGGAGGACTGGGTGATGCGGGCAGGTCTTGTCACTGTGAGGGCAGTGGTGGGGGGGGGGGGGGGGGGGTGCAAGGTGGGGTACTCCAGGGTGATGTCACCATTACTCCAGGGTGATGTCACCATTGATTGGTTGTTTTCTGCGTTGATGTCACGGCAGGCAATGGCTGTGACGTCAGCAGCTGTCTGATCATAAAGCGTTTATCTGGTTGTTCGGCTGTTGCAGTCTGATCATAAAGCGTTTATCTGGTTGTTCGGCTGTTGCAGGCTGATCATAAAGCGGTTATCTGGTTGTTCGGCTGTTGCAGTTGATCATAAAGCGTATCTGGTTGTTCGGCTGTTACAGTCTGATCATAAAGCGTATCTGGTTGTTCGGCTGTTGCAGTCTGATCATAAAGCGTTTATCTGGTTGTTCGGCTGTTGCAGTCTGATCATAAAGCGTTTATCTGGTTGTTCGGCTGTTGCAGTCTGATCATAAAGCGTTTATCTGGTTGTTCGGCTGTTGCAGTCTGATCATAAAGCGTTTATCTGGTTGTTCGGCTGCTGCAGTCTGATCATAAAGCGTTTATCTGGTTGTTCAGCTGCTGCTGCTGCTGGCGGCGTGTAGTGTTGGAAACAACTGTGCCTCTGCAAACTGTAGGCTGGACGATACGTCTGGGTCGGACATCATTCTTGATGTTTGTTTTTGACCAAGAAGGCTGTTGAAAATCTGTGTACCTATTCTGCACCGTGTGAATAACACACACACACACACACACACACACACACACACACACACACCACACACACACACACACACACACACACACAAGCGCGTGCGCGCGCGCGTTTGCTCGCACACACACACAAGTGCGCGCATTTGTCCGCGCGCGCGCGCGCACACACACACACACACACACACACACACACACACATATGCACGCACACACACACGCACGCACGAACACACGCACGCGCGCGCGCGCGCACACACACACACACACACACACACACACACACACACACACACACAGTGACCTATGTACGTACGCACGCGCACACACACTCACACACACACGCGCGCGCGCGCACGCACACACAACAAACACAAACACAACACGTGAGAGATTGAAAGAATGGAAGAAGTAAGGAAATTGAGTGAACGATATTGATGGATGACACGGGAAACGACTGAATGAAGCGCCAGCTGGCAGCTCTTCAGTCGGCACTACCCAGGTAGGCAGCCGTTGTGTAAACGAGTGTTGATTGTAAAGCGTTAGAGCTTGGGTATTGAAATAATTTATTGTGATTGTAAGTAGGTCAGTAGATGAATATTGAAATATTGTACCGTGATTTTAGTAGGTCAGTACATGCGTTTTAGAATATGTATTGCACTGTAATTGTCAGTAGGTCGGTAAATAAATATTGAAATATTGTACCGTAATTGTTAGTAGGTCAGTACATGGGTATTGGGTATTGGAATATGATTATATTGCACTGTGATTGTTTGTAGGTCGGCAGATGGCTATTGGAAATATTACATGTGACAGTTAGTAGGTCACCAAATGGGAATTGAAACCTTGTATTCTGGCTGTAAGTAGGTCGGTCAACAGATGGGAATTGAAACCTTGTACTGTGGCGGTAAGTAGTTCGGTCAACAGAGGGAATTAAAACATTGTACTGTGGCGGTAAGTAGGTCAGTCAACAGATGGGAATTGAAACATTGTACTGTGGCGGTAAGTAGGTCAGTAGATGGGTTTGGGAATATTGCACTGTGGTTGTAGAGGGTCAGGTGGATACTCAAGAGTGTAGTGTGATTGTTAGCTGGCAGTAAGTTGGGTATTCGAGGGATTGTGTTGTGATTTTAGGTCAGTGGGGGATGTTTGAAGATGTGTTTGCGATTGTTTGTACATAAATTATTGTCATTGTCTTGTAGGTCAGCAGGTGGGTACTGAAAGCTCTTGCTTTGTTTGTAGGTAAAATTGCATGATGATATTGTGATTGATTGCAGGATGATAAAAATACTAGTGTAGTAGGTGATTGGTAGGTAAGTTTGTAAGCATGGGAGTTTGCACTGTGATCATAAGCAGGCCGGTAGGTGGGTTCGGGAAGATTGAATTACGGTTGTTTCTAGTTCAGTGGTAGTTAGTTAGTGTTGGGTATTGTAAGATTGTACTGTGATGATAGATCAGTGGACGAGTCCTGGAAGATTGTACTGTGATGATAGATCAGTGGTAGTGTTGGTATTGTAAGATTGTACTGTGATGATAGGTCAGTGGTAGTTAGTGTTGGGTATTGTAAGATTGTACTGTGATGATAGATCAGTGGTAGTGTTGGGTATTGTAAGATTGTACTGTGATGATAGATCAGTGGGTAAGTCCTGGAAGACTGTACTGTGTACTGTGATGATAGATCAGTGGGCGAGTCCTGGAAGATTGTACTGTGATGATAGATCAGTGGGCGAGTCCTGGAAGATTGTACTGTGATGATAGATCAGTGGGCGAGTCCTGGAAGATTGTTCTGTGAACTGTGATGATAGATCAGTGGTAGTGTTGGGGTATTGTAAGATTGTACTGTGATGATAGATCAGTGGGCGAGTCCTGGAAGATTGTACAGTGATGATAGATCAGTGGTAGTTAGTGTTGGATATTGTAAGATTGTACTGTGATGATAGATCAGTGGGCAGTGGCGTCCTGGAAGATTAGTTACTGTGATGATAGATCAGTGGTAGTTAGTGTTGGATATTGTAAGATGGTACTGTGATGATAGATCAGTGGTAGGTTGGGTATTGTAAGATTGTACTGTGATGATAGATCAGTGGGTAAGTCCTGGAAGATTGTACTGTGTACTGGAATGATAGAACAGTGGATGAGTCCTGGAAGATTGTTCTGTGACTGTGATGATAGATCAGTGGTAGTGTTGGGTATCGTAAGATTGTACTGTGATGATAGATCAGTGGGGTAAGTCCTGGAAGATTGTACTGTGTACTGGAATGATACTAGTTACTGTGATGATATTAGAGCAACATCTAATATTTTTTCCACGATGCGTGCGGAAGAATACGAAGTAACACGTTTCATAACGACCAGATCTGTCCATGAAAATTGTCATCATTGTTATTATTATGATTGGCGTGTGTGCGTGTCTGTCTGTCTTTGTGCGCGCGTGCCACTGTGTGTGTCTGTCTGTCTTGTCTGTGTGTGCGCGCGCCACTGTGTGTGTGTGTGTGTGTGTGTGTGTGTGGTTCAGGGGTTCTTCGGGCGCAGCGTGCAGAAGAACATGCAGTACACGTGTCACAAGGACCAGAACCTGTGCCATCAACAAAGTCACCAGGACCGCTGCCAGTCTGCGCCACGCCTGCAGAAATGTCTGGCCATGGGCATGTCCAAGGGAAGGTGAGACACCGCATCAATGGTCGCATGGCTGTTGTCTACCCTTGGTAATGACATGGACATGGCTGTTGTCTACCCTTGGTAATAACATGAAGACATGGCTATTGTCTGCCCTTGGTAATGACATGAAGACATGGCTGTTGTCTGCCCTTGGTGATACATGAAGACATGGCTGTTGTCTGCTCGCCCTTGATGACATGAAGACATGGCTGTTGTCTGCCTTGGTGATGGCATGAAGACATGGCTGTTTGCCCTTGGAAATGACATGAAAACATGGCTTCACTGGTCACCTCCTGGATGCCTGCCCTTGGTAATAGCATGAAGACATGGCTGTTGTCTGCTCTTGGTAATGACATGAAGACGTGGGCTGTTGTCTGCCTTGGTAACGGACATGAATACAGGACACTACTAACATGACATGACACTAAACTTGAAGACATGGCTGTTGTCTGCCTTGGTAATGACTTGAAGCATGGCTGTTGTCTGCCCTTGATAATGACATGAAGACATGGCTTCACTGGTACCTTCTGGATTGGTCTGCCCTTGGTGATGACATGAAGACATGGCTGTTGTCTGCCCTTGGGAATGACTTGAAGGCAGCGCATGGCTGTTGTCTGCCTTGGTAATGACTGAAGACATGGCTGTTGCTGCCCTTGGTGATGACATGAAGACATGGCTGTTGTCTGCCCTTGGTGATGACATGAAGACATGGCTGTTGTCTGCCCTTGGTGATGGACATGAAGACATGGCTGTTGTTGCCCTTGGTGATGGCATGAAGACATGGCTGTTGTCTGCCCTGGTGATGACATGAAGACATGGTGTGTCTGCCCTTGGTGATGACATGAAGACAGGACACTAAACTTGAAGACATGGTGTTCTCTGCCCTTGGTAATGACTTGAAGACATGGCTGTTGTGTGTCATAAGATGATGTTGGTAATTCAATGGATTGCAGTACAATCTCAAAATTTACACTGCCCGTTGAAACACGCTTTATGAGTGGGGACTTGTGTGTTTCAAAGTTTACGCTGCTCAGTTCAGTCACTTTGTGACTGGAGTCTTCTCGTATATATGTTATGACGTCGACGTCAGTTCCTTCACAATATTCGCTGTCAAAAACAAGAATACAACTTCTCCATGTATTTATCATCACTTCCTCAACCCATCGTATCCATTGCAAAGACCTTTTGAAGCCATGGCTAGGAACAGGGAATAACCGCCAGAGCCGCTTTGATCTCCAAGGATACCGAGGATGGAGGGGTGTGTGTTTACCCCGGAGGGCTGATCTGTCAACGGCTGGGAGCCGAGCTTGGTCACAAACGGTTCAGAGTGATTCCCTTGGATAACAGCCTCGCTTTAAGTGATTTCTCTTCTCTTCACCAAGGAGAACGAAAGGGTATGAAGCAATGCCGACTTTTGAATTGATAGGCAAGACGCACGCACGCACGCACGCACGAGCGACCGCAAAGCAAGCCGCACATCAAACAAACAAAAACACACAAACAAACACACACATAACACAACGGGACACGCACAACAAACAAAACACACCAAACACACACACAAACACACAACACCACACACACAAACCACACGCGCGCGCGCGCGCGCCGCGGCGCG
>JADBJO010003732.1:0-25000 GCA_016801955.1 Conus betulinus
AGCTGTTTCCTTGTTTGCTGATTTTGGCCTCCATCAGCCCCACTGCGCTAGTGCTGCAGCCTTTGTCAGTAGAGGCCAGGGGAGCTGAAGGATCAGCATTAACCGCGGGCACCAGACTTCGTATTTGCCAGGATGCTCTTTGCTTCATGTCATTGTATCCTCTCATGTTTCTCAAGGAATGTTCACATCGCTTCCAAGGATCTTGGCTGATTCCTCTGTCAGTGCCGAAATCACTTGTTTGGCTTCAGCGAGCTAAATGTTCCACTCACTTTTCCATTGCTCGAGAGGCTCGGCGACTTCTTTAGCTTTAAAATTCTTCTGAGTGAGGCGACTTACCCTAGTGCTTTTGTTCCTTTATCTCGGAGGAGAAGACCACACAGGAATTCTAAGTACTGCTCTGTATTCACAGTCGGTGTGTTTTTCAAAACATGGTGATATTGTGCTGATGATCCATCTTTCTCTCCCCCTTTCCAACCCCCTCTCTCTTTGTCCCTTCAGTGAATACCGGAAGCAACTTTCGTTTTTGGAAGAAACTGCAAACTGCAAAAAGAAAAAAAGTGGACAGTCAGTTTTACGGACCGCACAATGATTCACTGTGACAACCTCATCAAAGTCTGCGCATGTTGTGTGTGTGTCTGCGCGCGCGTGTGTGTGTGTGTGTGCGCGCGCGCACACACACACACAACAAAGAGAAAGCGAGACAGAGATAGAGAGAGAGACGCGCGCGCGCGCGCGCGCGCGTATGTGTGTGTGTGTGTGTGTGTGTGTGTGTGTGTTGTGTGTGTGTGTGTGTGTGTGCGCGCGCGCGCGCGCGCGCGCGCGCGCGCGTGCGTGAGGGAGACAGAGAGTGCGAGAGAAAGGGGGGCGTGAGAGGGAGGGGTCGAGAGGCGTAACAGCTGTAGTACTGGCACTATCATCCCAATGACTGAGTGAGACACCTTCGGTAAACGCAGGGGTTCCCAGGTCAAAAGGTGCTAAGGGACACAACCCAACGCCCCAGTTCCTGTCACCATCCCACTTCTCTCCCCAGACACGACACCGCTAAGTTGTCAAAGGGACGGCACTCCGAAAGCTGACAGCGGGCAATTGCAGCAAGACGTAGAGAGTTGTACCCCCTCCTTAACCGAGTGGGGCGCGTATCGCAGGCGGCACGAAGCACCGAAATTGCTTACGTGGCTTGCTTGAACGGTTCCGTTCAGACAGTAATATGTTATGGCTACTTTTTACTACAAACTGCTTAATTCAGCCTGCACTATTTTCAACAACTTTTTGCAACATATACCATTCAGTTAGCACTACAGTTAACAACTACTTGTGTCGTTCAGCTAGAACCCCGGTTAGCAAATGTTTACTACACATGTCCTTCAAACAGTGCTAGTTTTAGTTTTGTTTTCTTTTTACTACGTGTGTTATGTAGCTGGCACTACTTTTTGCAACTTTTTACTCCCCTGTATCATTCAGTCAGCCTTGCAACCTGTTACTACATGTCTTGTTCAGTCACCCTTAGTTCTAGCAACTTCTTAGCACATGTGTCGCTCCGCCATCACTACTTTAAGCTTTTTCCTTGTACTGCGTTTGTCGTTCAGTCAGCGCTACTTCGCGCTATTTCTTGTTTACCTCATGCGCCGTTCAGTCAGCCCCAAGTCTGAAAACTCTCTCTTTTTTTTCTGCGTTTTGTTCATCCAACACTACGTTTAGCGACTTCTTCCCCACTGACACTTCTTGTCTCCTTTTCATTGACATTCTGCTTCCGAGCTTCTGCCGATCTAAACAGTCAGTGGTCGGTCGCCGCTCTTTCTCAATGTCCGACCCATATAGCTAGGACGACCTTTCTCTTCCTCTTCCTCAAAATCCAGCACTGGATTCTTTTAATTAAAGCCCGCCCCACTACGTTCCTTTTTGTTGAGTGATCCCCCACACTCCCTCTCCATCTTCCTCTTCCCCCTACATCCCCTTCCATCCGTTCAGGTTTTTTTTTTTCCCCTTTGGTTTGTATCTGTTCTGCAAACTGTTCTGTTAAGTTATAGCACATATTGTACAAACGCTTTGAATCGTCGTGAAACAAGGTCATCATCATCATCATCATCATCATCATCACCATCATCTTCTTCTTCTTACTTCTTCTTCTTCTTTTTCTTTCTTTTCTTTCTTTTTCTTCTTCTCCTCCTCCTCCTCTTTCTCCTTCTTCTCCTCATCTCCCACTCTTGTCCAGTTGTCGACGTCGACAGCTGTTGACATGCAGGGGCTCAGCTAGCTGTTGCGTGGCTTCGAGTCGAGGAAGAAAAGGGGAGTGGCTGGGTTGGTACGGGGTGAAGTGAGATTTGAGTTTATTTAGTTTTCTCTCAGCACACTCAGGCTGAAAGTACTGACGCAGCGGGAAGCGAGGGGGAGGGGGAGGGGGGAGGGGGGGAAGGGAAGAGTAGCATACTTTGAGGCAGGTCGTTCCTGGCTCGGGTGGTTCCTGCGAAGAAAGAGAGTTTTTTGCCGGTAGTCGGCGCGGGAGATGCTGTGATACGGCTGATTGTGGTGACTTCTAACACTGGTGGGCAGAGGTTTCAGGTCGTCACACCTCACACGTGCCAGTCCAGAACAGAGTTTGTACATAATGGGTGGGTCTGGTCACCAATGGGTCTGGTCACCAATGGGGTCTGGACACCAATGGGTCTGGACACCAATGGGTCTGGTCACCAATGGGTCTGGACACCAATGGGTCTGGAGGCACGCCGTCGTTCCTCGATGGAGGGCCGCTGCAGCTGTTGAAGCATGGCGTTGACGCCCGAGGTCTTGGTGTCTCTGCTCAAGACATGCATGATGCTCTCTGCTGCATCTTCTTGCTGCCGGAGATGAGTCTGTCGGTGTATGGGTCCCAAACAGTGCTGGAGTGCTCAGTCATGAGACGGATCAGGGCACTGTAGTCCAATTCTTTGCATAGAAACGCTTTAAGTATGTGTTATTATCAACAGTAGTAGTAGTAGTCGTCGTCGTAGTAGTCGTCATCTTCGTAGTAGAAATGTAATATCATCGTCGTCGTCGTCATCATCATCATCATCATCATCATCATCATCATCATCATCATCATCAGTAGTAGTAGTAGTAGTAGTAGTAGTAGTAGTAGCAGTAGCAGTAGTGTAATCATCATCACCCATCATCATCATAATCATCATCAATATTATTATTATCATTATTATTATTATTATTACTATCATTATCATTATTGTCATTTTCATTATTAATATTATCATTATTATTACTATTATCATTATTGTTCTTCTTCTTCTTCTTTGTCTTCTTCTTCTACTTCTTCTTGTTTCCGTTGTAGCTGTTGTTGTTATTATTTGTTTAACCTACAATGTTTTCCGCAATTTTTTTTTTTACGACGATCGTTTTTCCCACCGACATTATTTTCATTGCTTTGTTCTCCATGCATGGCGCAGTCAGGACGGTTTGTGCCTACTTTTCACCGAACCTGTCTCCCCGCCGACAATGCTGTTGCTGGCATTTTTTATCCGTAGGTCGCCGCTCTGCCAGACTGCTATTGATTCTCTTTTGTTTCCTTACGTTTTGTCGTTTAAGTCAGCACTACTTTCTCGGTTACCTTTGGACTACACGAGCCATCCAGTTCATCTAAGTGAACTTTACAACAAAACAAAACTATTCATGCCTTTTTTCCTTTTCTCTCCTTCTTTCTTTTTCTTCTTCTTTCTTCTGCTTCTGCTTCCTCTTCTTCTTCTTCTCCTTCTTCTTCTTCTTCTTCTTCTTTTTCTGCTTCTGCTTCCTCTTTCTTCTTTCTGCTTCTGCTTCCTCTTCTTCTTCTTCTTTTTCTGCTTCTGCTTCCTCTTCTTCTTCTTTTTCTGCTTCTGCTTCTGCTTCTTTCTTCTGCTTGCTTCTGCTTCTGCTTCCTTCTCTTCTTCTTCTGCTTCTGCTTCTGCTTCCTCTTCTTCTTCTTCTTCTTCTTCTTCTTCTTCTTCTTTCTTCTTCTAGCAAAAGGAAGAAAAAAAAAAAACTGTGAACTATAGGAAAAAAGGAGGAAGAGGCAGTTGTTGATAGTGCGAGATAGGAAAAAAAAATGAGTCGGGGGGCAACACAAGAGTAAGAAGTAGAAAGAAGTGTAACGATACATTCAGATACATCATGAGGGTTAGGAAAAAATATAACGATGTATTGATTGTGAGAGATTAGGAAGAGTTGTAGCTAGGAAAAGGTAGGAGGAGGTGAGAAAGGTAGAAAGAGGTGCGGGGGAAAGTAGGAAGGGGGGGGGGGGGGGGGGGGGGGGGGGGGGGGGGGGAGTAGAAACGGGTAGAGAAAAAAAAAAGAAGGATGACGTAAAAAGTCATAAGATGTGATACGTCAGGGAAAACAAGTAAGTAGGAAGAGGCGGGGGGAAAAAGTAGGAGAGATATGAAATGTAGAGTCAGGAAGAAGTAGGCTGAGATGGGAGAAAGGTAGGAAGACATGGGAGAAAGGTAGGAAGACATGGGAGAAAGGTAGGAAGACATGGGAGAAAGGTAGGAAGACATGGGAGAAAGGTAGGAAGACATGGGAGAAAGGTAGGAAGACATGGGACATGGGAGAAAAAAAGAGGAAGCGGTGAGAAAAATGTGAGATTAGGTGTGGAAAAGTAGGAAAAGCAGGGAAAAACGTAGGAAAAGAGAAGAAAAAGTAGGATGAGTTAGGAAAAAAAAAAAGTATGAAGAGATGAGAGAAAAAGTGGAACGAGTTAGGAAAAAAAAGTATGAAGAGATGAGAAAAAGTAGAACGAGTTAGGGAAAAAAAAAGTATGAAGAGATGAGAAAAAGTAGGATGAGTTAGAAAAAAAAAAAGTATGAAGAGATGAGAAAAAGTAGAACGAGTTAGGAAAAAAAAAGTATGAAGAGATGAGAAAAAAGTAGGATGAGTTAGGGAAAAAAAAAAAAAAAGTATGAAGAGATGAGAAAAAAAGTGGAACGAGTTAGGAAAAAAAAAAAGTATGAAGAGATGAGAAAAAGTAGGACGAGTTAGAAAAAAGTAGGAGAGATGAGAAAAGTGGGACGAGTTAGAAAAAAAAAGTATGGAAGGATGAGAAAAAGTAGGACGAGTTAGAAAAAAGTATGGAGAGATGAGAAAAAGTGGGACGAGTTAGAAAAAAAAAAGTATGGAAGGATGAGAAAAGGTAGGACGAGTTAGAAAAAAAAGTATGAAGAGATGAGAAAAAGTAGGAAGATGAAGGAAAACGAAGGAAGATTAAAAAAAAGTAGGAAGAGGTAAGGAAAAGGTAGGAAGAGGTAGGGAAAAGTAGCAAGTGGTGAGAAAAGAAGAGGAAGAGGTACTAGGCACAAAAAATAGGAAGACGACAGACAAAGTATGAAGAGGAAGAGAAAGAGGAAGAGAAGAGGAGGAGGAGGAAAGGGAGAAAGATTAGGACAAGAAGGAAGAGGTGAGAAAACGTCAAATGAGGTAGGGGAAAAAAATAGGAAGAGCTAGAGAAAAAATAGGAGGAAGTGAGAAAAAGTAGGAAGAAAGTGAGAAAAAGTACGACGAGGTCGGAAAGAATAGGAAGAGGCAGGAAAAGTAGGAAGAAGTCAGAAAAAGTAGGAAGAGGCAGGGACAAAAAATTAGGAAGAGGTGGGGTGAAAAAAGTAGGAAGAGTTAGCAAAAAGTGTGGAAGAGGTAAAAAAAAAAAACCACCAAAAGGTTAGCAAAAAAAAAAAAAAAAAAAAAAAAGCAAGAGGGATGAAAAGGAAGGAGATAAGACGCAGTACTGAAAGACAAACAAAAAAAAAAAAGTAGCAAGAGATGGGAAGAAAGCTGCTCTGCCTGAACGCAACCGACCCCAGGACGTGACGCCGTCTGTCCTGGCTGATGGAGGGTGTCCTTACAGTCAGAGGTCAGCAGAGACCTAGAGTTCAAACCGGAGGTCAGTCAGTTGTATATCACGCACTGTTGTGTGTGTGTATGAGTGGGGGGAGGGGGGGGGGGGTTGGGGGGGAGATGAGGGCTGGTGGGTGGAAGGAGGAGGGGCAGTGTGAAAGGGGTGTTGGCTGGACTGCCAAAGTATTTAGTTACTCAGTTGGTTGGTGGCGGGGTGATGGTGATGGTGGTGGAAGTAGTAGTAGTAGCAGTAGCAGTAGTAGTAGTAGTAGCAGTAGTAGTGGCAGTTGCTGTTGTTGTATCATCATCATCATCATCATATGTATTACTGCTATATTTCATCGCTATGATTAGGCGTCTAACTGGATTAACGAAGATATCATTACTTTCAGTAAAGACTATTATCAGTATCAGTATTACCATTGTCATTGTTGTTGCTGCTGTTGTTGTTACAATTAACATTGTTACAGTTGTAGTGGTGGTGGGGGGGGGGGGGGGGGGGGGGGTGGTGGTTTTGGCGATCGTTATCCTTATTCTTAGCATTATCATCACACGCATTGACATCCTGTCGAACAAAGAACTTTCCCAGTCCTTCCAGCAGTCTGGCACTGGCACCAAGGAACGCCTGGGCCAGAATTGATGGGGTTCACCTGTTCTGATGACACCTGTTCTGATGACACTCTCAGAGAGCTGCACCATACAGAAGTGCTGGGGTTCACCTGTTCTGATGACACGATCAGAGAGAGAGCTGCACCATACAGAAGTGCTGGGGTTCACCTGTTCTGATGACACGATCAGAGAGCTGCACCATACAGAAGTGCTGGGGTTCACCTGTTCTGATGACACTGTCAGAGAGCTGCACCATACAGAAGTGATGGGGTTCACCTGTTCTGATGACACTGTCAGAGAGCTGCACCATACAGAAGTGATGGGGTTCACCTGTTCTGATGGTACTATCAGAGAGAGAGCTGCACCACAGCAGTTTTCCTCTCCTTCTGTGAATATATGATCTGAGCCTGCTCTCAACGCCCCTCCCCCACCTCTCTCTCATTCTCTTTCTTGCCCGTTCGCTTGCTCACCGGTGTGTGTGTGTGTGTGTGTGTGTGTGTGTGGTGTGTGTGTGTGTGTGTGTGTGTGTGTGTGTGTGTGCACGCGCGCGCGTACATGTGTGTGTGTGTGTGTGTGTGTGTGTGTGTGTGTGTGTGTGTGTGTGTGTGTGTGTGTGTGTGTGTGTGTGTGTACGTGTGCATGTGTATGCGCGTGCGCGTGTTGCAATGTACTGAATCGTAAAGTATTGCATTTTACTGCTTTGTGTTACATTATATTGCATTGTATTGTGTCATTCTGCATTGAATAGTATTTTACTACATTGTATGGGACTGTATTGCATTGTGTCATTCTGCATTGGATAATATTTTACTACATTGTATGGGACTGTATTGCATTGTGTCATTCTGCATTGTACTGTTTTGAATAATATTGTACTACATTGTATTGCACTGATATTGCATTGAGTCATTCTGCATTGTACTGTTTTGAATAATATTACACTACATTGTATTGCACTGCACTGCACTGCATTGTGTCATTCTGCATTGTACTGTTTTGAATAATATTGTACTACATTGTATTGCACTGTATTGCATTGAGTCATTCTGCATTGTACTGTTTTGAATAATATTACACTACATTGTATTGCACTGCACTGCACTGCATTGTGTCATTATGCATTGTACTGTTTTGAATAATATTACACTACATTGTATTGCACTGCACTGCACTGCATTGTGTCATTATGCATTGTACTGTTTTGAATAATATCATACTACATTGTATGACACTGCACGGTATTGCATCATGTCATTCTGCATTGTACTGTTTTTGAATAATATTCTACTACATTGTATGGCATTGTATTGCATTGCAGTGCACTGGGATTCACCATCACAACAGATTTCTCTGTGCGAAATTTCGCCCTGCCCTCGTTCACGTTCGCCACGCCCCCCCCCCCCCCCCCCCCCCCCCCCCCCACACACACACACACAACAACTGTTGATTGTCTCATCGCAAAGACACTCACACGTACCACCCCACCACTAGACGCTAAAAAAAGGAGGAAGAGACGGTGGTGAGCGGTGAGGTGGGAACCCATATCATACGAGAATTGAACCACAGACGCAAGACTCGCAAGCTTCCCCAAGCGAGCACGTTAGCCGCTGAGCCACCCTATTACTCACTAGTCAGACAGTCGGAAGACACCATCACACATTATTCCAGACCTAACGGGAGGGAGGGGGGGGGGGGGGTGGTGGTGGAAGGGACGGAGGGGGGGGGGGGTGGAAGGGACGGGGGGGGGGGGGGGGGTGGCAGACGACATCACATTATGCATTCTGGCGAGATGACAAGAACGATAACATGCACGTGTTACGCCATACTACAAACCCTCTCCTTGCTCCTCCCCCTCCCCCATTTCATCTCTCGTCCACCTCCTGCCCTACCCCCACCCACCCCCACCCCTCCCGCTGTTCTACCTAAGCTTTCTCCAATCTGTCTACTCCTCTCTTACTCCCTCCCCCAACTTCCCCATCCCAGTCCTTCCCCAAGGAAATACTCATGCAAACACGACGAGCATCCAGCACAGTCCGCTGGCCGTGGGTTTTCCTTCTCCTGGTATGGTGGAGAGAACGATAAACGGCGGGAAGAGATGGACGAACGGTGAAGAACAGAGAGAGAGGGGGTGGAGGGAGGAGAGGAGTGGAGAGGGGAGGTGAAGACCTAGAGCAGGGGAGAGGGGTGAGGAACAAGCGAAGTAAGACACAGCATAAGTAGTAGGCACAAGAAGCGAGGTTTAGGTAAGTTCGCTGCGAGTGTGGCACAGCAGTGGACGCCAGGGCAGAGGTGGCAGCTCTCCTTTGAGGGACACTGATGTGAGAGAGATCAGTGTCGGGGGGCGCAGACAACCTTCCAGCCATATGGGTGACGGCGGGTCTGACCTGTGTTGCCGGGGGACGGCTCCTGGAGGTGTGGAGCGATCGGCAAAGGAGCGCTGCCTGACTTTGACTACCGTGGTCTGGAATACCGTGCTGTTTTGTGGGGTGACAGACATGGGGGGCACTCCTTATGGGGTTGGGCTGAAAAATTGCCATCACGGCCGCAGTCAGCGAGTACCCGCCAAGTTTTAGGGACTTGTGTGCAGCGCTCCAGCGACTTTCGTCTTGCTCCCTCCTTGAGGCGGCCTCACGCGGCACAGGACCATCGCCACCCGAGCACGAAGAAGGCCGCCCGGTGGTCCTGAAGACAGCCTGATATTTGGGGTATATAGCAGGCAACACACACCGACGCCCATCGTCGGTAGACCAACAACCTGAATTGAACCAACGTTCAAGAGCAATACGACCAAAGTTGAACCAACATTCAAGAAGAACACGATCAGAATTGAGCTAACGTTCAAGAGGAGCGCGAGCTCAGAGAGAGAAATGCGACGACCCCCATTGAAACTACCCACTACTGCCAGACGACAGCAGTTGCCACAAATATGCAGACCTATGTCTGCAGCAACCTTGTCCTTGAGGGCCTCAGGCCGATAGGACGTTAATCTCACCCTTAACAGTAACAGGTTCAGGTATGCGGTAGATACCGTGGCTTGATCAAGTGCTCTAACATTAATATTATATATGTATATGTGTACATGCAAAACGCACGCGCACGTGTGTCAACTCATATATAAGCATATCAAGGCAAGTGCGTGCCCGCGCGCATACCAATCCACCCAATTACACACACACACACACACACACACACACACACACACACACACACACACACACACACACACACACACACACACACACGCACACACACAAGCGCATGGGCAAGAGACAGCTATGAAGAGAGAACGGTCGTGAGGACGACGAAAAGCGCACTGACAGGAAAACAGACAGACAGACAGACAGACAGACAGACTGGGAGGGGGTGGGGTGTAGACAGAAATTAAAGACAAATGACACACAAAAACCATACGATTTGGGGGGATGGTGGAAGACAGAGTTGAAAAGAGCAGAAAAGAGAACAGACAGGCAGATGGAAGACAGACAGGCAGACAGACAGGGCAGACAGCAGGCAGGCAGGCAGGCAGGCAGGCGGACAGGCGGACAGGCGGACAGGCGGGACAGGCAGGCAGGCAGGCAGGCAGGCAGGCAGGCAGGCAGGCAGGCAGGCAGGCAGGCAGAGACAGGCAGGCAGGCAGACAGACAGACAGGCAGACAGACAGATAGACAGACAGGCAGACAGGCAGACAGACAAACAGACAGATGAGAACAGAGAAAGACAGCAATGAGGACAGAAATACGGGCAGGACAGAGTATCGAAAAGAGAAAGGCTGAAGAGGGCTACAGAAAGGAGTGAGAGAGAAAGAGAGGAAACATGTACGGAACTATATAGACCAGAGTAGGGAAACAGAGGGCAAAGGGGCAGGACTAATCGACAAGAATGGGAATGAATGAATGAATGAATGATTTATTCAACAAGGCCAAGGCCCCATCTGAAGGGGGGTCAACTCTATGAGAAGTAAACAACAATAAGAACATCAAAATCAAAATATCAGTTCACTGAAACTATACAAAATGTACAAACGTGTTTACTCTGGTCGCTCTTATTGAGAAAAGGCTCTCTGATTCGTTGAAATGATTTATACAGGTAAATTGCAAAATTTCTTATATATTTTCATTTTTTTTTTTGTTGATTATAGGAATACTAAACGAAAACTAGATGGTCTACAATAAAATTTTGATGGAATGAATTTACTTCTTTGGTCAAATTAATGAAAATGGACAAGAATGGGAGACAGAGAGTGTGTGTGTGGGAGGGGGGCAGAGGGGGCAGAGGACAGGACTACGGACAAGGGAGTGAGAGAGAAGGGGAGAGGGAGGAGGGACAGAGACTACGGAGAAGAATGGAAGAAATAAAGGGGGGGGGGGGGAGGAGGAGGAACAGGATTACAGATACCAGTGTAAGAAGGAGAGAGACAAAGGACAAGAATACAGACAAAAGTTGGAGAAAGAGAAGGGAAGGGGGGGGGGGGGGGGGGGGAATACAGACAGGGGGAAGACAGACAAAAAAGGGGGGAAAAGAGAGGGGAGAGGAGCAATAGGTCAAACAGAATGGCTGACGGACAAGAGAGAGGGGGGAAGAAATAGGGAATGAGGGTTGGAGTAGAAAAATAAGAAAAGAAAGGAAACACGAGTGGGGGGGGGGGGGTGGGAAAGGAAGAGAGGTAAGACATGCGGAAAAAAAAAAAACAAAAGGGGAAGGGGCAAAAAGACGCCAAGATATGCGGACCAACACAGAGAGAGAGAGAGAGAGAGAGAGAGAGAGAGAGAGAGAGAGAGAGAGAGGAGAGAGAGAGAGAGAGCAAGGGGAGAGAGAGAGAGAAGAGAGACAGCAGGAAGAGACAGACAAAAAACAGAGTATCATACAGACAGAGACGGGAAACAGACCTCATTAAGCCTGTTTTGTTCATCATGTCGCCCATACAGTCTGCCCGAGCTCTACACTCCAGGTGGTCAGGCAAACAGTTCTCGCTGCACTCTGGCCCAATCTTCCTCCGTCTCGCTACACTTCGGACAACGGCCCGCCGCGGACAACCGATAGCCACATCCTCCCCCCCCCCCCCCCTCCACCCAGACTCCCCCACCCTACTACCCTGTCGTCCTCTCCACTAGCTGCCGCCACCACCCACACCCCACCCACCCACCCCCTGTCAGACACAGATCCTCTCACAGGAGCCCTAACCAGAGGGGGCTTCAGTGCAGGAATGAACTAACAGCCAGGATCACAACACGTCATTGGCGACCCGTGCGTGTCGGTGAAATGGAACGGACTCTGGAACAGACACGGGAAACGTGGGGAAAAAGAAAAGATAGGGGTTCTTAAGAAAAACAGAAAAAAAAAAGAATGTCGCACACACACAGCACGCACGCACGCACGCAGCACGCACGCTCAGGCACAGGCAAACACAGTTCTCGCTGCACGCACGCAACGCACGCACCGCACGCACGCACGCACGCGCGCGCGCCGCGCGCGCGCGCGCGCACACACACACACACACACACAACACACACACGCACGCACCACACACGCACGCAACCGTGTCCACCCACCCAAGCACACACACACCCACACACACACACACACACACACCCACACACACCACACACACACACACACACACACCGTATACTTTCACCTGTCGTACAACGGTAATCGCGTAGTCAATGTTTGGTACCCACCCAAGCGCTTTGGGCTCAGACACAGACGTCTGCTAAGCAGGGGCATGAGACCGCCTTTTTCAATTCAGTTATCTCAGGAATGAATTCATTTATCAATCAGCTTCAAATCGCACGTCACTGTGGTCTCGAAACGTAGCAGATGTGGAACGGCGTATGTGGACAGTCAGAGCACGCCGTGAAAAAGAAAGATAGGGGTTCTTAACGAAAAAACAGAAAAAAAAGAACGTCATCGTCACATACGCACGGCTTTACACGCACGCACGCACGCAGTCCACACACACACACGCACGCATGCACGCACGCACGCACGCACGCACACGCACGCACGCAAGCACTCGCGCGGCGCGCGCTCGCGCGCGCCCACGACTCTCGTTTTGCACACTTCCACATGACTCTCACACACACACACAAACATTCCACGACTCACGCACGCATGGTACAAATTCTCCACGACTCCAAGTCACACACACACACAAACACACACACACACACACACACACACAACACACACTCTCACACGACTCTCACACAGTTGTACAATTTCCCTCGACTCAAGTCCATTGTACAATTCGGTAACGACTCTCAGTCAATGTGTGGTAGGTACCACGACTCTCAGTCCTCATGCACAGGTCAGACCCTGCTAAGCAGAGTCATTGTACCGCCTTTCCCAATTCTCTTAGTCTCAGTTGTACATTTATCCAATCAGCTTCAAATCTCAGTCCACTTGGTCTCGAAATTCTCCAGATGTGGTGCAGCGTATGTGGACTAGTCCGCACGCCGTGAAACTGAAATGTGTACAATCGGCTCAGAACGTCCGTATTGTACAATCTTTACTCTCGTCATCGTCGTTGTTGCTGTAAGTCAGTTTACAATTCTCCCACGACTCTCAGTCCAGTTGTACAATTTTCCCATGACTCTCAGTTTAAATGTAAAATCTCCCACAACTCTCAGTCCTATTGTACAATTCTCCCACGACTCTCAGTAACCATGTAAAATGACTCTCCCACGACTCTCAGTCCAGTTGTACAATTTCTCCCACGACTCTCAGTCCAGTTGTACAATTCTCCCACGACTCTCAGTCCAATTGTACAGTTCTCCCACGACTCTCAGTCCAGTTGTACAATTTCCCCACGACTCTCAGTCCAATTGTACAATTCTCCCACGACTCTCAGTCCAATTGTACAGTTCTCCCACGACTCTCAGTCCAGTTGTACAATTTCTCCCACGACTCTCAGTCCAATTGTACAGTTCTCCCACGACTCTCAGTCCAATTGTACAGTTTCTCCCCACGACTCTCAGTCCAGTTGTACAGTTTTCTCCCACGACTCTCAGTCCAATTGTACAGTTCTCCCACGACTCTCAGTCCAATTGTACAGTTCTCCCACGACTCTCAGTCCAATTGTACAATTCTCCCACGACTCTCAGTCCAATTGTACAGTCCAGTTGTTCTCCCACGACTCTCAGTCCAGTTGTACAGTTCTCCCACGACTCTCAGTCCAGTTGTACAATTCTCCCACGACTCTCAGTCCAGTTGTACAGTTTCTCTCAGTCCACGACTCTCAGTCCAGTTGTACAATTCTCCCACGACTCTCAGTCCAGTTGTACAATTCTCCCACGACTCTCAGTCCAATTGTACAGTTCTCCCCACGACTCTCAGTCCCAATTGTACAATTCTCCCACGACTCTCAGTCCAATTGTACAATTCTCCCACGACTCTCAGTCCAGTTCTTGTACAATTTCTCCCACGACTCTCAGTCCAATTGTACAATTCTCCCACGACTCTCAGTCCCACTCTCAGTTTGTACAGTTCTCCCACGACTCTCAGTCCAATTGTACAGTTCTCCTCCCACGACTCTCAGTCCAATTGTACAGTTCTCCCACGACTCTCAGTCCAGTTGTACAGTTCTCCCACGACTCTCAGTCCAATTGTACAGTTCTCCCACGACTCTCAGTCCAATTGTACAGTTCTCCCACGACTCTCAATTGTACAGTTCTCTCCCGACTCTCTCGTCCAATTGTACAGTTCTCCCACGACTCTCAGTCCAATTGTACAGTTCTCCCCACGACTCTCAGTCCAATTGTACAGTTCTCCCACGACTCTCAGTCCAATTGTACAGTTCTCCCACGACTCTCAGTCCAATTGTACAATGTCTCCCACGACTCTCAGTCCAATTGTACAATTCTCCCACGACTCTCAGTCCAATTGTACAGTTCTCCCACGACTCTCAGTCCAATTGTACAGTTCTCCCACGACTCTCAGTCCAATTGTACAGTTCTCCCACGACTCTCAGTCCAATTGTACAGTTCTCCCACGACTCTCAGTCCAATTGTACAGTTCTCCCACGACTCTCAGTCCAATTGTACAGTTCTCCCACGACTCTCAGTCCAATTGTACAATTGTACAGTCGCACGAACGGATGTTGTGCGTGTGGGTCGTAGAACTATTATACAAAAGGAATTGAGGTCTGATGTATTAGCGGATGTTACTAGAAGATTTGGGGATGTTGGGGATCTACTAAAGTAATTGTGGGATGTTAATATATCGACACTGCAACTGACTAATGACTAAGATTCCTATGTACCGTTATCGAGAGAGAGAGAGAGAGAGAGAGAGAGAGAGAGAGAGAGAGAGAGAGAGAGAGAGAGAGAGAGAGAGAGAGAGAGAGGAGAGAGAGAGAGAGAATGAAGCATTCAGTCAGAGATTCGAGGCAGAAAGTGAGCAAGTGTAGGTTCATGTTCAGAAACATACCAAACCGAAGATAGGACGAGGCAGAAATAATATAACATCCTTTCAATAAACAGGCCCTTAGAATTTACACATGTATTTATTTTGACTACAAGTTATAACAGACATTCTCAGGAACTCTGACTTTCAAACTAAGACCTTCTCTGTCTAGACTAATAAAAATAGATACACAAAAAAACACAGAACTCACATACCTTAACACCATGATCACTGTGGCCAGGCCCGAAGGCCGAGAGGCCCAGCAACACCTTGACTCACTAGAGGATGCCAGGGAGGGGAGTTTTTTTTTTTTGGAAGTTGATATCTTTAGTTTATATAGCTTTTGCCTGAGTGTGAATTGAATAACTGTGTAGCGTGGCACGTCTTTGACACAGTCAGAGAACGCCAGGCACTGGACATTATCGAGGTCTGGTTTTCATTTCTGACCCACTGCTCAGGGATGGGGTGAAGGGGGAGGGGCGTAGCAATGTGAGGGGGTGGGGGAGCAGGAGAGGGGATCTAGCATGTCAATGTATCGGGTAGGTAATGAACGGATGTACCGCTCGGGGAAGGGGGGGGGGGGGGGGGGGGGAGGAGGGGCTTAGAATGTCTCTCAGGCGTCACGCTATAGATCAAGGCAATCAATGGCTCGTCCATCCTGGGTAGGTAGAAATGACCGGATGTAACTGCTCGGGGAGGAGGGGGATGACACTAGAGAGGCTCAGAATGTCTCTCAGTGTGTGTGTGTGTGTGTGTGTGTGTGTGTGTGTGTGTGTGTGTAGCTCCTATGTATATCACTCTGTGATAATAAGCAGACATACAATCTTTAGTACGACACAACCTCTCTCTCTCTCTCTCTCTCTCTCTCTCTCTCTCTCTCTCTCTCTCTCTCTCTCTCTCCACACCTTTCTTTCTCTCTACCTCCTCGAGCTTGGTTTGTGCAGATTGTGTGTATGCGCGCGCGCGCGCCACGTTACCCCTGATAACCCTCTGAAGCATTCAGTTACAGCCCCACATCCAGCATGCCACGCATATCTTACCATCAAGTCCCCAATGTCATCTTCGGCTTGCTGACGTCATCCGTCAAAATCTTTCTCTCTCGCCCTACCCCTTCTTCCTCTTCTCCAGATTCTTCCCCTAAGTGTCCCCTCCTCCCCCCCCCTCTCCACTTTTTCCACCCCCAGTCCCTCCCCTGTCTCTCCTATGCTTTCCTCGGGCGATTGAATATTCCTGGAGTCTTGCGTGGAAGTATTGAGGTTCTGGCGATCTGATGCCATTGTCTGATATACGCATCGTGTCAGCATTTCAGAATGAATTCCTCAGGAGGCTACACGTACAATTATGGACTATCAGACAAATGCCAATTTCACACTAAAGTTAGTTTCAAAACAAGGTGACTGAGGGCGGAAGATGAAGCAAAATTTAAAGAGAAACGGTGTTAGTTACCGCCACAGATACACACAAACAGATTACAGGACAAAACGTTTTCATTGTCCGAAATGTTGTTTGTTTTTGCCTCAGGAAGACCGAAGAGGTCGAAATGCATTGTGTTTTTGTCCTGTAATCTTTTATCTGTATCTGCGGCGGTAACTAACACCGTTTTGTTTTTACATTTCACACAGAAAGTCAATGACATGGTGCTGTCAGACCTGAACAGAAGCTCACTACGCTATCACACACACACACACACACACACACACACACACACACACACCGTACACCTGGTCAAGACCGGGGGCCATGTACCCGGACCTGGCACCATGTTTGAGGTCATCGGGAACAGAGGAAGGGGCGGACGTCCTGAAGACAACCAGAGGTCACTGAGAAAACAACAGGAAGAGTTGGCCTGGACATCACTCCTCTTTCCCTGCTGCCAATGATGACGGGGAATGGTCACATCCCTGATGGTCCTCAGTGCCGTCCACAGTACCTCCTGCTCGTGAACTACGGTCAGAGCTCAGGGGATGAACGGGTAAGCCGGCTACACAGCCAGTGCCATGTCCTCTGCAGCATTTGCCAGGGACACTGTGATGAAGCCGTGTGAGGTGTTACACTCCAGGGGATGCGAACTAAAAACCCTGTCTGTGAGCAACTCTCGTATCATGCTTTTCCGATAAGGTTACATGGGAGGGGGGTGGGAGAGAGAGAGCGGGAGAGAGAGAGAGAGAGAGAGAGAGAGAGAGAGAGAGAGAGACAGGAGACAGAGACAGAGACAGAGACACAGAGAGAGAGACACAGACAGACAGACAGACAGACTGACAGACAGACCGAAGCCCAACAGACCAGCAGACAGTTAGACGGTCATACACACACACACACACACACACACACACAGAGAGAGAGAGAGAGAGAGAGGAGAGAGAGAGAGAGAGAGAGAGAGAGAGAGAGAGAGAGAGAGAGAGAGAGAGAGAGAGAGAATAACTGACATTGACTAAGTTATTCGTTCTAAAAATACTTGTATTTTGTTCGAACAGACATGTCGAACCTGACCACACGAACACTCTGTATGCCGGTGTAACAGAACCATTTGACCACGGCTTCCAGCTGTGAAACAGGGCAGCAACTCGCTGCTGACAGAGAGAGGGGCCCTTGCGCTCAGCACCAAGACCTTCAAACACACCGATGCTTTCAGAACAGAGACGTTTGTTTCATCGTCATAACAAACTTTTCTGTCCGGAATTGGAGCCGCTGTCGTTCACACAGGCTGAGCGCATCCTGCACGCAGAACCTCTGTTCATCGTCTGATCTGAAAGAAGGTCACCCACACCACCACACAGCGTTGAGACAGACGAAGGGAGGGAGGTGACGGAGGGGGGGGGGGGGGTGTAGGAACCCATACCATACAAGAATCGAACCCCACACCAAAGACTTTTTACTAGTTTTCCTAAGCGAGTGCGTTGACCGCTGAGTCAGCCACCCTGTCACTCACTAGTCAGACAGAAGCCGCCACCACACATCATTCCTGGCCTAACGGGGCGACCAGACGACATCACATTACGCATTCCGGCGAGATGACAAGAACGATAATATGCACGTGTTACGCCATACTACCATCCTCTTCCTTCCTCCTCCTCCTCCTCTCCCTCCTCCATTTCTTTTCCTCCTCCTCCCCCCTCCACCTCCTCCACCATCTTCTCCCATCCATCTCCCCCTCTTTAAACTCTTTTCTCCCATTTGCCCATTCCACTCTTTCCCCAAGGAGTTATTCACGCCAACACAACGAGCAGTCAGCATAGTCTGCTGGTGTGGCTGTTTCTTTCTTGTGAGGAGAATGATAAAACGGTGGAAGTGATGGACGCACGGTGAAAGACGGAGAAAAGACATGGACATGAGGTGTGGGGAGGGGGGAGGGGGGGTTGGAGGTGAAGAGCTGGAGCAACGCAGAGGAGGGGGGGGGGGGGGGGGGGGGGGGAAAGGTGTAGGTGGCGAAACCAGACAACAGAACGTAGGTATGTATAAGAAGCGAGGTTTAGAAGTTCGTGGTAGAAACCGAGGCTTGATTGTGTGCTCTAACATTTTCACATGAACGCAAAAAAAAATCACTTCAACTTATATATACACATGCTAATGCAAGCACGTCAGCTCACCTACCCCCTCCCCCCCCCCCCCCCCCCCCCCCCGCCACACACACACACACACACACACACACACACGCGCGCGCGCGCGCGCACCTGTGCGCATGCAACAGAGAGGTAGACAGAGAGAGTGGCGGTGAGGGCTACAAACAGAAGTACAGACAGACAGACAGACAGACAGAATGGGAAGGGGGGGAGGGGGGGTCAAGGGCAGAACGTTAGATGAACAGAAGAACATACTGATTGTGGGAGAGAGACGGGGGTTGGAGCAGAAGAAGACAGACAGACAGGCAGTCAGAAGACAGACAGACGAGAACAGGGAAAGAAAACGGAGAAGTACAGAAATGCAGATACAGAAGAAAAATTATGGATTCGGGAAAAGAGAAGAAAAGGACATGAGTGAGAGAAGGGAAGGGGGGGGGGGGGGAACAAGACTACAGACAGAAGTGGAAGAAAGAAAGGGGAAGGGACAAGACTTCAGATAAGAGTGAGGGAAAGAGAGGTGGGGAGGGGGACGGACTACAGACAAGACTGAGAGACGACAGTGAGAGAAAGAGAGAGAGGTGTGTGTGTGTGTGTGGGGGGGGGGGGGGGGGGGGGGGGGGGAAGCGGACTACAGACAAGACTGAGAGAGAGAGAGAGAGAGACGAGGGAAACAGACAGGACAACAGACATGAGTAGAAAAAAGAAAGGGGGGGAGGACCAAGACTGTAGACAAAGGTGGGGAGGAAGAGAGGGGGAAAAAATAGGACTACTACAAACAAAGAGTGAAAGAAAGAGAGAAGGAAGGAACAGGTCTACAGACAAAAGCGGCAGACAGAAAGGGGAAAGGGACCTGACATAGACGAGTGTGTAAGAACGAAAGGGGGGGGGGGGGGAGGAGGGGCGGACAGGACTACAGACGATGGACGAGAGAAAGGAAAGGGACAGAATACATAACAAAAGTGCGATGAAGAAAGGGGGAAACAGACAGGAATTCAGGCAGGAAGACAGACGACAAGAATGGGGAGAAAGAGAGGGTAGACGGCAAATTACAGACAGCATGACTGACATATTAGAGAAGGGGGGGGGGGGGGGGGGGGGGGGGGGGGCACACAGAAGGGAGGGGAACAGAAAAATAGGAAGACAAAAAAAAAAAAAAAAAAACAAGAGTCGGGGAGATGGCGAAGGGAGACAAACAGACTATGGGCGAAAGAGTGGGCGAAAGAGAAGGAGAAGGGAAGAGGAGGAAAGACGCCAGGATATACAGAGAGAGAGAGAGAGAGAGAGAGAGAGAGAGAGAGAGAGAGAGAGAGAGAGAGATGTAACATACAGCGTCAAGCCTTTTTATTTCCAAATTCATCAGACGGTCTGTCAGACTCTACACTCTTTGTCAGTCAGGCAAATAGATTTCTCTGTACTCTGGCCGAGTCTTCTTCCATCTCGGGAAAATTGCCCGCCGTAGACAACTGATAACCGAGAACCTCCCTACGCCCATCCCCTCCCCCCCCCCCCCCCCCCCCCCCACATACACACACATTCCTCCACACTACCTGCCACCCCCCCACACCCTTCTGTCCAACACACATCCTCTCAAAGGATGCAAATCATACTGACTCGTATCGCGCTGTGGCGTGGTTTGGTACACTGCATTGATTGATTTGTATTGCGTTGCATTGTGTGATTCTGCCTTGTAGTGTATTATTCTGTTTCATTACACAGTTTGGTGTTGTATTGTGTTGCATTGTTCCATGGTCACAGCAGATTTCTCTGTGCGGAGTTGGGGCTGCTCTCTTTCTCCTACACTAAGCGCTTCCTGCACACTAAAGTCTGTTGATCGTCTCATCGGAAAGACGGTCACTCACACAACCACTTCACATTTCCAAAGAGGAGCGGAAGGAGGTGATGGAAAGGGGTGGGAAGCCACGCCAAAATGAGACTCGAACCACAGACCTAAGACTCGCCAGCTTCCCTAGGCGAGCGCCTTAACCGCTTGGCCATTCTATCCACCAGCAGTCCGACAGTCAGAGCGCCGCCGACGCACATTCTTCCGGGCCTCACAGGGGGACCAGACGACATCACATCACGCATTCCGGCCAGATGACAGGAACGATAAGATGCACGTGTTACGCCATACTACAACCCTCTCCTTCCTCCTTCTACTACTCCGCCTCCTCCTCCACCTCCTCCACCATCTTCTCCCATCCATCTTCCCCTCTATAACTCCTTCCTCCGATTTCCCCATTCCACGCCCTCCCCAGGGAAATATCGTGCAAACACAACCAGCATTCAGCATAGTCTGCTGGCTGTGGCTTTTTTTCCTTGTGAGGAGAAACATAAACGGTGGAAGAGTTGGACGAACGGGGAGACGGGGAGGGGAGGCATGGAACTGAGAGGGGTGGGGGGGGGGGGGGGGGGGGACGTCGAGGAAGGAGTGGAGTGGAGAGGGGAGTTGAAGACTGGGGCAACGTTGGGGAAGGGGAAAGGTGGAAATGTCGAAAGAAGACAACAGAACATAAGTAGGCATAAGAAGCGTGGTTCAGATATGCGATAATAACCCAGAGAAATGCATGTGCGTGTGTGCACATCGATGTGTAACCACGCTCATGCAATGCGCGCCCACGTCACACATCCACATCCACACACACACACACACACACACACACACTCACACACACACACACACACACACACACACACATCCACACATACTCACATGCACGTGCACACACGCGCGTGTACAGACAGACAGAGGATAAGAGAGAGAGAGTAGCGGCGAGGGCTACGAACAGACATACAGACAGACAGGAAAAACAGACGGACAGACAGAATGAGACGCGATGGGGGAGGGGGGGGGGGCAGAGACAGAAAGTCAGATGAACAGAACAAAAAGATGCTCTGTGAGGGGAGATAGAGCAGATAGACAGACAAAATAGGTAGACAGAAGACAGACAGACAGTAAGCGGATACGGACAACGAAACAGAGTGGGGAAAAGAGACTGGGGAAAGAGACAGGACTATAGACAGAAGTGCGAGAAAGAGAGGAAAAGGGGTATAGACAAGACGGGGAGGAGGTGGGGGGGGGGAAGAAGAGAAGTGAGTAGTGACAGAACTACAGAGAAGACTGGGGGAAAGAGGAAGAAAGGAGAGGATTGCAGGCAAGACTGGAGAGAGAGAGAGAGAGAGAGAGAGAGAGAGAGAGAGAGAGGAGAGAGAAGAGAGAGAGAGAGATACAGAGGGGCAGGATTACAGATGAGTGTGAGGAAAAGAATGACAAAGGACAAGATGGGGGGGGGGGGTGGGGGGGGGGGAGAGCAGGACTACAGATGAGTGTGAGGAAAGAGAGATGACAAAGGAAAAGAGCACAAGGGTTGGAGTGAGAGAGGAGAAAGGGACAGGAATACAGACATGAAGACAGGCAGGAATGGTGGTTGGGGGGGGGGGGGGGGACAGAGTAGACAGGGAAAAAGATACAGACAGGGTCACTGACAGATAAGAGGTGGGGAAAGAAGGGGAAGGGGGGGGGGGGGGCAGAAAACTAGAAATGCAAGCAAACAAGACTGGGGGAGAATGTGATGGAAGACAAACAGATGATAGTGGGGGGAAGAAAGGAGAAGGGGAGTAAAGACGCCAAGACATGTGGAGAGAGAGAGAGAAAGAGAGAGAGAGGGGAGGAAGAGAGAGAGAGAGAGAGATAGACAGACAGACAGACAGAGAGACAGAGACAGGGGTAGGGAGACAGTGAGAAAGACAGAGAGAGAGACAGACAGGCAGACAGACAGAAAGAGAGACACAGAGAGACAGACAGACAGACAGACAGACAGAGAGAGAGAGAGAGAGAGAGCGAGACAGAGACAGAGAGAGAGTGAGATAGAGAGAGGTTGACAGGCTGAGAGAGAGAGAGAGAGAGAGAGAGAGAGAGAGAGAGAGAGGTAGCAGACATCATCAAGAGAGAGAGACAGAGAGAGAGGGGGGTGGGGGGGTTAGCAGACATCATCAAGCCTTTTCATTTCCAAGTTGATCACATAGCCTGTCAGGGTCCACACTCTGGTCAGCCCAGGAAAACAGTTCTCGCTGCACCCCGGACCAGTCTTCTTCTCCATCTCGCTACCCTCTGGAAATGAGCCCGCCGCAGATAACCGATGACCAGAACCTCCCTCCACCCACCTCCCTCCCACACCTGCCGCCCCTCACACTATTCGCCACCCCCCACCCCGGTCTGTCAAACGCACATTCTCTCCAGGGACCCTTAGACTAGGGGGGTCTTCGGTGCAGAAATGAAACACGGCCAGGATCACAACACGTCATTCATGACCCATCCATGTGAGGTCAAAGAGAATAGGCTCTGGAACAGAAAACGGAACAGCAAAGAATTGGCTTCTTTAAAAAGAAGAAGAAGAAGAAGAAGGAAAAGAAGAAGAGAGAGAAAAAATAGTGAGACGGAGAGTAACAGAGAGAGAGAGAGAGTGTGTGTATGTGTGTGTGGTGTGGTGTGTGTGTGTGTGTGTGTGTGTGTGTGTGTGTGTTTTGTGTGTGTGTGTGTGTGTGTGTGTGTGTGTGTGTGTGAGAGAGAGAGAGAGAGAGGAGAGAGAGAGAGAGAGAGAGAGACAGAGGGACAGACATACAAACAGGCAGACAGACAGACAGAGAAATGCCTGCATTGAATCAGAAAAGCATTCTAAGGCAGCCATAAGCCCTTCATGCCAAGCGTGTCTCAACCAGTTTTACCTCGTCATGTTTCGCCTGCTGATCTTATCCGAGAATCACTGCGTCATGCCCATCCCCCCCCCCCCCCCCCCTTCTCCCACACCCCAGTACCCTCTGCTCTTTTTTCCCTCCCGCTCCCCCACCCTCCCCCATTCCCCCCTTCCCCAATCCGACCACCTTTCTATCCTTCCTCAGACGGGCAATCTTTTGATCTGAGAACAGATAAAAAGCGGATGGGAAAGCATATCACTTGCAAACAGTTTTTTTGTGTTATTGTTATGGGGGTTGTCATCTGCTTTGAAAGTCTGATGTTGGCTAGTTTCGTCATCCCAGAATATCTAGGGGATGCACGTTAGGTCCCTATCGGAAGCTACTGCCTAAACGGATAGAACGTGTTTTGCTGGGCACAGAGAGAGAGAGAGAGAGAGAGAGAGAGAGAGAGAGAGAGAGAGAGAGAGAGAGAGAGAGAGAGAGAGAGTCGACGAACAGGGTGTGAAACGGGGTGCCTGTCATGCAGACAATCACCATCCCAGTAACTATCCCAGCAAGCGCTTTCAGATCAAATATTTGGCTCTCTAAATCTGCTTCCTTGACCCGTAAATAGAGAATAGGCAGGCTAAACTCTATTCGAAATTACAAGTCAAGCATCACCTTTCCCGGGATTTTTTTTAGAGGGGGGGTAGATCTATTCATTCCTCTCCTTCTACAACGTTGGCCCCACAGGATTAAATGTGACGGGAATGGGGGGGGGGGGGGGGGGGGGGGGGCTCTTCAGAGCCTAGCTGGCACCCTGTGTTTTCTCTTGTAGGAAAGGGCACAGGATAGGTCTCATCCCTCAGCCCCTGGAAGGTTCCCCTAGTCTTGGAGAACAGCCAGTGCCACATCTTTTCACGTTGATCGTCAAGCAATGTTTTGAAAAATGAGCAGGTGTTCGCTGGTGCCGCGTGTCATCAATTCGGAAGGTTAGTATTGCGGGAAATCTTTACCGCCACCGTCGTCGTCGTCGTCGCTGTTGTGTTGCTGCTGTGGAGTTATCATTCTCCCGCACTTCTCATCCCAGAGCTCTCGTGGGCAGCTGCTTGCCGGCTGTCCTGTCCTGATTTCAGTTCCAGTGTGCAACAGGCGGCTCTCACATCGCCCCCACCCCCCACCCTCACCCCTTACCTCCCAACAAACAAAGACCCTGGACTGTCATAAAATCGCTTCAGCGGTGTTTCCGACATTGAGTGAAGTCATAGAAAGTGCAATACCATCCCTAGAACGCATATCCTCTCTTTGTCTCTGTCTGTCTGTCTGTCTGTCTGTCTGTCTGTCTCTCTCTCTCTGTCTCTCTCTCTCTCTCTCTCTCTCTCTCTCTCTCTCTCTCTCTCTTCCTCTCTCTCTCTCTCTCTCTCTCTCTCTCTTTCTCTCTCTCTCAACAACCCCCTTCTCTCTGCGCGTGTGCCTGCACGCGTTTGGTTTGTGTGTGTATGGGTGTGTTTGCGCGCACACGCCGTCTTTACCCCTGCTGACCCTCTGACCCCTGATAACCCTCTGACCCCTAATAACCCCTCTGATCCCTGATAACCCTCTTACCCCTGATAACCCTCTGACCTCTGCTGACCCCTCTGACCCCTGATAACCCTCTTACCCCTGATATACCCCTCTGACCCCTGCTGACTCTCTGACCCCGATAACCCTCTTACTCCTGATAACCCTCTTACTCCTACTAACCCCTCTGACCCCTGCTGACCCTCTGACCTCTGATAACCCTCTTACCCCTAATAACCCTCTGACCCCTGCTGACCCTCTGACCCCCTGATAACCCTCTGACCCCTGATAACCCTCTTACCCCTGATAAACCTGTTACTCCTGATAACCCTCTTACCTCCTGATAACCC
>JADBJO010003732.1:30000-32500 GCA_016801955.1 Conus betulinus
GAGGAGGGAGATGGAGAGAGAGGAGAGAAAAAGAGAGGCAGAGACAGACAGAGAGACAGACACACAGCCGTGTCATCTGAAAATCTGCCTGGGGTGGTTTGTTATGAAGCCATTCCCTGTAGGAGGCGAACTAAACCCCTGTCGTCCCTTGATCAACTCTACTGATCATGCTCTTTGGACAAGTTGAACGTGGAGAGAGAGAGAGAGAGAGAGAGAGAGAGAGAGAGAGAGACAGACAGACAGACAGACAGACAGACAGACAGAGACAGAAAGACATAGAAAAGACAGAGAGAGAGAGAGAGAAAAGGGAGATGGAGAGGATGATAGAGGGAAGGAGAGGTGGAGGCAGATGGAGAGAGAGAGAGGAAGAGAAAGAGAGACAGACAGACAGAGATACGGACACGGACAGACAGACAGACAGAGCGCAAGCGCTCGCAAGTGTGTGTGTGTGTGTGTGTGTGTGTGTGTGTGTGTGTGTGTGTGTGTTGTGTGCGTGTATGTATATGTGTGTGTGTATGTGTGTGCGTGTGTGTGTGTGTGTGTGTGTGTGTGTGTGTGTGTGTGTGTGTTGTGTGTGTGTGTGTGTGTGTGTGTGCGTATGTGTGTGTGTGTGTGGTGTGTGGTGTGTGTGTGTGTGTGTGTGTGTGTGTGTGCACGCGAACCCACACTGGCAAACCAGACAAGCGTTTGTATAACAGCCCGAAATCTGTCATGTCCAGCATGTCTCAGTCCAGGTCTTCCACGTCATGCTATGGCCACTGACTTTATTCCAGAATCATTGCGTCATCCCCCCCCCCCCTTCCTTCCCCCCTTTTTTTCCCACACCCTCAATACCCTAACTCCTCTCTTTCCTCTTTCCTCCTCCACCCGCCCCCCCCCCCCCCCCCCTTCCCACTTTTCTTCAGACGGACGGACAATGTCTTAATCCGAAAAACAGATAAGCGGATGCAAAAGCTATCAATCATATACTCTCTTTTTTGTTGTTGCTGTTGTTATTGGGGTTGTCATCTGCTTTGAAAGTCTGATGTTCGCTGGTCTCGGCCATTCCACAATACATTCCATGCCTGACTTTGATACCAGGAGGTAAAAGACAAATGGCAGCGTCAGGCAGACAACAACCAATCCTGGAAGCTTGGCTATTGCGTCCTTATCAGAGTCACTGCCTAAACGGATAGAAAGTGTCTGATGCGCACACAGAACGAACAAAATGAACGAACGAAATGCTATTTCACCAGGGTATGGTGAGATAAGCAGATATATGCTTTCTTTTCACCAAGCCCTAAAAAGACGAAGAAGATGACGACGAAGAAGATGTAGTACTAATAGTACAACTAATAAGTTAGTAGCAAGAAAGAAAGCACGTGGAAAATAAAAAAGGGCACATCAACCAAAGACAAAAAAGCATATACATTGGTCGAAAAACTAATCCGGAGGAGCGATGGAGAGAGAGAGAGAGAGAGAGAGAGAGAGAGAGAGAGAGAGAGAAGAGAGCCAAAGAAACGGAGAGAGACAGGACGGAGACAGAGAGAGAGAGAGAGGCAAACAGACAGACAAGCAGAAAGACAGACAGGTAGGGCAGACAGACAGACAGGCAGAGCGTTGGTGTGTGTAATGTTGTGCCTGATGAAGTATCAAAACCAAACACAGCGCAGCGGTCTGCACTTCCCAGCACCCTTGCTCCCCCTTTGGGCACATGACCAACACCAGTCAGACTACGACACACTTCTCTCTTCCCTCCCAAGCCGCCCTCCCTCCCTTCCTTCCCCACTCCCCTCTTTCCCCCATTCCCATCATCCCACCACCCCCCCCACCCACCTCTCTTCTACCTCTCTCGCTCTCTCTCTCTCTTCTCTCCTCTCTCTCTCTCTCTCTCTCTCTTTCTCTCTCTCTCTCTTTCTCTCTCTCTTTCTCTCTCTCTTCTCTCCCCTCTTTCTTCTCTCTCATCTTTCTTCTCTCCTCTCTCTCTCTCTCTCTCTCTCTGCATGATACAATGGAGGAAGAACGTCCAGAAAGGTGACAGACGAAGGTCCTGGATGAGGACAGAAACAGTTTTTGGACTGGACAACGCCATCTTTATCCTCTTCACCCTCCCCAAAGTAGAGCTGAGAGCACACAGCTGATCAGCTATCGGCCGAGAAGCGGGCACAGGATGAAAGAAGGATGGGACCTCACCGAGTCAGTCAGCAGTGCGCTTAGAGGCTAGAATGTTCAAGAGGTATGAGATATCCTTCTCATGTTCATGCATGGAAAACAATTGGCGATGTCTCCCCGCCCCCCACCCCCACCCTCACCCCCATTTTTGCTCTTCTGCCAACGGAAAAGAGTCACACTCACCGTTATCTGCATGCTGGCACACACACACACACACACACACACACACACACACACACACACACACAACACACACACACACACTTTGTCATGAACCACACTATTTTCTTTGGACGTTGGCCATAAAGTCAGACTTAAAGAAGCGTACGTAATGTGTTGCGCGCGCGCG
>JADBJO010003732.1:37500-50000 GCA_016801955.1 Conus betulinus
CTCTCTCTCTCTCTCTCTCTCTCCTCTCTCTCGTCTTCCTCTCTCTCTCTCTCTCTCTCTCTCACACACACACACACACACACACACACACACAACACACACACACACACATGTAAACGGACCCGTACATATGTCTGACATACTGAGAGAGGACAGCAAAACAAAAAAAAAAAAAAAAAAATTAAGAGAGAGAGGGAAGACAGAGAGTAAGACAGACAAAAAGAGGGGAAGCGAACAAAGAAAGGGATAAAAAGAGACAGACAGACCACAGACCAGACAGACCGACACGCAGACTGGCAGGCAGGCAGGCAAGCAGGCGGCCGGCCGGCCGGCAGACAGAGAGAAAAAAAAACATACATACAGGCACAGGCAGATAGACAGACGACAGACAGACAGGGACAGAGAGACAGTGATACAGACGGACAGACACACACATACAGAGACACACAACAGACAAACGGAAAAAAAACGGAGAGACAGGCAGATAGAGAATAAGAGGATGGAAGTCCACTTAAACAATAGAGTTTGGAGGAGAACTGAGCGGGGGGAAGCGGGTCCAAGAAAGAAACTGCAGTGAAACAACAGCTCAAGAACCGTGCAAATGGCATGTACGTCGGATGCTGGCGCTTTGATCGTGCCTGAGAAAAGTTAAGAATGCCGTAGCTCCCCCCCCCCCCCCCCCCCACCGCCTCCTTTCCTCCCTCCCTCCCTCCCTTTCTCTCGCTCTCTCTCCCTCCCTCCCCCTTCCCCCCTTCCTCCTCAGTTCTCTCTCTCTCTCTCTCTCTCTCTCTCTCTCTCTCTCTCTCTCTCTCTCTCTCTCTCTCGTAGCCCTATCTGCATGCCTGTCCTTTTGACATAGTATGAATGTGTCGGCATACCAAGCATGACTACAGTGATGGACCCGGCGCTCTGTGTCATGCGGACAGGGTATTGAAATTTGCTTGTTGCTGTTCATCAACAGTGAAAATCACACAGACTGTGCATGGAGAGCGTGTTTAAACACTGGGGAAAATCTCCTGTTGGTCCTTGACTGAGACGGGCCGAAGTACCTTAGAAACGGATTCTGTCTTATTAATCATTTTTTTTAGAAAACATTTTCCAGTTTATTTGAAAATTCGCAAGTCGCAACATTATATTATAATATTGAATCATATTATTCACGAAGAAACCACTCCCTCCCCCCCCCCCCCCCCCCCCCCTCCCACCCGCCCGTCCTCTCTCTCTCTCTCTCTCTCTCACTCTCTCTCTCTCTCTGACTGCATACTGACTCTCTCTCGCTGCAGGGTCCTCCTCGTGTCTTCCTTGTAGTCTCCTTTCACTATAAGGATAGCCTTCGAGGGGAACAGGCCGGTTCGCGAGACGAGATGTACTCATCTTTACTACACCTAGTGTCCTTCCACACACACACACCCTCCCTCCTCCCCCACCTCTCTCTCCCTCTTCTCTCTCATCTCTCATCTCTCCTCTCCTCTCTCTCTCTCTCTCCTCTCTCTCTCTCTCTCTCTCTCTCCTCGTTTTTCCTTGCTCCTCGCTTTCCCTTCTGTCCTTCGTCGCGCACTTCTGGTATCATCCTTTCAAACTTATTTTCGTCTTTCGTTGCAAGGATGGTTCCCGGGAGATGTCCGGATCTTTCTCTCTTTCCTTCCCTTTTCTTTTTTTTTTTTCCCTGTATCTTTTTGTTACACACGGTGTGAAAGTGTCACTACACCTAACACTAGTACAAAAAGAACCCCTGGCACGCTGTATGTATCAAACGCCAAAACAAGAAAGTCAGCTAGAAAATGTCCATAAATAGCAATACAACATACACACTTGCATGGTGCGTGAGAGTTAAAGAAAAGGGGGGAAAAAGGAAAATAAAAAATAAAGAAAAGCCCGCCTTTACCAAAAAAAAAAGGAGGAAAAAAGAAACAAAAAAGGCAGAAAAAAATAAAGGTGGGGGTGGTGGAGGGGAAAAAAAAGCAGCTCAAGAACCCTATCTTGCGTTTGGTAAAGTTCCTCTGGTTCAGGGGATTTTCTTTGGGTAAACAAATGATGGAGTCACGTAACCCTTGCTCAGGCCTAGGTTTGCATATTTTGCATATGCATGAGGAGAAGGAGAGAGAGAGAGTAGAGGAGAGAGAGAGAGAGAGAGAGAGACAGACAGACCAGACAGACAGACAGACAGACAGACAACTGACAGAAAGAAGAGTATATGCAAAAAGAAACCTAGAGAGAATAGGAAGGAAAAGAGACAGAGACAGAGAGAGAGAGAGAGAGAGGAGAGACAGACAGACAGACAGACAGACAGACAGACAGACAGACAGACAGAGAGTCATACAGACAGACATACAGACAGACAGAGAGACTCAGTACTCTTATCATCGTAATGTCCAGGACCGTATTAAGGAGGATCTCCACACAATAAATGTAAACAATCCAATGGTATCTATAAATCAAAAGAATCAAGAAAACAGCTTTCTCTAGTTTCATTCACGGGAAATAGAAGAACCGAGCAGAGCAGAGCAAGAGAAGAGAGAGAGAGAGAAGAGAGAGAGAGAGAGAGAGAGACAGACAGACAGACAGACAGACAGACAGACAGATACAGAGAGAAACAGAATAGGAGGACGGAAGCCCCACAGACCCATGGAGTTTTTGGAGGAGAATTAAGGTAAAAAAAAAAAAAAAATCCAGACAAGGAAGAAAACTGCATTATGACCAACAACTCTGAACCCAGTCTTACTTCGGAAAAGTTCCTCTGATTCAGGGGGTTTTCTTTGGATACACAAAATTGAGTCAGGTGACCTTTCTCATGCCTATTTTTGCATATGCATGAGGAGAAGAGGGAGAGAGAGAGAGAAAGAGAGTAGAGAGAGAGAGAGAGAGTGAGAGAGAGAGAGAGAGAGAGAATGCCCAAATAACCAAAAACCGGGAGAGGAAGGAGGTAAAGAGGAAGTGAAGAGAGACATACAGACAGAACGACAGAGATTCGGTAACCGCTTATCATCATAACATCAGACCCGTATAATCGAGAACCCACACACAATTAATGGAATCAGTTTAATCATGGTAGTATAATCAAATAAATCCAGCAAACGGCATTTTAGTTTTATACAATGTGAACAGAAGAGAGAGAGAGAGAGAGAGAGAGAGAGAGAGAGAGAGAGAGAGAGAGAGAAAGAGAGAGAGAGAGAGAGAGGAGCAGACAGACAGAGAGACAGAGAGACAGACAGACAGACAGACAGAGACAGGGTCAGAAACAGAGAAAGGCAGAGAGAGAGAGAGAGAGAGAGACAGAGAGAGAGACAGAGAGAGAGGACAGAGAGAGACAGAGACAGCAGAAGACAGACAGAAAAGTCAGTCAGACAGAGAGACGGAGAGAGAGAGACAGAGTGACAAACAGAGACAGACAGACAGAATGACAGACAGACTGACTGACTGACTAACTGACTGACTGACTGACTGAAACAAATGACAGATACAACAGGTCGCAGGAAAGAGGAGCAGGAGCAATTGCACCATATACCAAGTAGCCGTACGCTGCAATTACCGAACGAAGATGTGAACTTGCACACCAGCGACTTTCGATAGCTTACTTGAGAAATCTGACAACGGTTTGATAAATTCTCAACTTGCGCTAAGAGAGAGAGAGGAGAGAGAGAGAGAGAGAGAGGAGAGAGAGAGAGAGAGAGAGAGAGACAGACAGACAGACAGACAGACAGACAGACACAGACAGAGAGACAGAGGCAGACAGATCAAGAGAGAGAGGGGGACAGACAGACATGAGACAGACAGACAGAGACAGAGAGAAAGACAGAAACGACAGACAGACGACAGAGAGACGAATGACAGAAGAGAGAGAGAGAGAGAGAGAGAGAGAGAGAGAGAGACAGAGACAGAGACAGAGAGACACAGAGAGAGACAGAGACAGAGACAGACACAGAGACAGACACACAGACAGACAGACACAGACCGGCACACAGAGGACAGACACACAGACACACAGACGGACGTACAGTCAGACCAACAGACAGACATACAGTCAGACAGACCGAAAGAAACAGAGACAGAGAAAGAGTGTCAGAGACAGAGAGACAGAATCAGATTGAGAGAAACAGAAACAGGAAGACAGAGACAGAAAAAAAAGCCATGCGCAAAGCAATGGCTTGGAGAATTGGATTTTTGGAGTTGCCGACATCAGTGGCAGTGGTGACTGTTCCGGCACACAGCAAGCCGTGTGTGGCTGGCACACATAGCGCCTCAGTGCTGTGACGACCAGTAGATCTTCGAGAAGAAAAAAACGCTCTATTTTCACTTCAGAGATAATTCACGCAGACGTAACGTTATTACTGTTACTAATTTTCATGTAATGGTAAATGACTCCAATTCTGATGGCGTGCGCTTTGCAACCGAGAACTTTGCTTAACTGAAGGTCATTTCTAGGCACTTTATTTACTTTATTTATCTATTTATTTTGCGGGGGGAGGGGGGGGGGGGGGGGGGGGGGGGGGGGGGGGCATTGAATGATAGGTCGTTTTGCTCGATGTAATTTGTAATTTTCTTTTCAAACATCCACATGCTTTACTTCTAGCTTAAAATGTCATGGGAATCGCAGTGACAAATGATATTTTATATGACGAGGCTTGAAGGAGTCACATTCAAATAAACGTGATGGCTGGAAAATTGTTGGAATTTTTTTTTTCATCCACGTCGAGATTCGATTAATAGTTGTCTTTTTACCGGTTGTTGCCAAGACTTGGTGATACATTACTACCAAATATCTGTTGTTGTTGCCCAAAATTCTATGATATAAAGTATTTCCAGTTACCTGCTGTAAGCCGAAATTGGGTGTTAAATTATTTCCAGTTACCGATTGTGGGCCGAATTTTGCTATTAATGTTTTCCAAGTTACCGACTGCTGGCCCAAATGTTTGCTGAAAAATTATCCCTAGTTACCTGTCGGTGGAAAAGTGTTCCCCAAGCAAAAAAAAAAATGACTCACCCCGAACCGTAAAGTCATCGCCATGATACGAGCATAAATTACTGTATTACTGGTCGTGGGGGGCTAGAGCTGACTGTAAATTATTCCACATTAACGCTTGTGGGCCGACATCCGGCCAAAAATTGTTCTCCGTCGCCGCTTAAGATGACAGAACATTCACGTGCCACTGACATACTGCACGTCTCCTATCAAAAAACAGTGACTTACCTCGAACGATGACCACTGTGGCCATGATGAGGTGCAGGCTGAGGGGTCAGGAGAGGGTCAACCCGTTAATCCTGAAGCATTGTCCCACACACTGATCCCAAGTCGCTCCCAGCTGAGTAGTCTCAGAGTCTGACTGAACGCCCGGAAACAGACGAATATTACCACAAAATAGGAGTCCTGTCTCTCCTTGATGACACGAATGTTCACTTGTTCTTGCAAGGGAGTCCAATGTTACTCGAAATAACCTTTGATCCCTCTTGCTAATCACACACAAAAAGTCATTTGTTGTGTGTGTGAAAAGGGGCAAGTTTTGTTCATGCGAAACGAGTGTGCTCGTTCTTTGAGATAAATATCTGATTTGTGTTGAAAATGCGTAAGGTCAACCAAGAATTGCGTCTGTTCTGTCTCGCTCATTCGATAAATGTCCCCTTTCTGCTGCGCTGAGAGTCAAAGCTGTGAAGAAAGTGTGATACTGTAAGGCGGATTTAAGCCGTCACAAACTGTCGACCTTGAAATCAACCAGTGTGTCCGACACGTGTGAAAGCCTGTCCACTGGAGCGACTCGCACGTTCTGCCGCTGGCTGGTCGCACGTGCGTTTTTAAGCCAGATAACGTGGCTCTTGTTCAAACTTGACTGTTGGCCCGCTAGCGTGAAAGCGACAAAGTGGTGGAGACGACTGCAGGGATGGCTGTGGGCGGGGGTCAGTCAGTTGCTTGTTGTCTGTTTCCCCCTGAGTGTCGCCTCGTCGATTTCTGCTGCTTCTCGTTTGCCACGTGACCGTGTGATTGACGTTGGTTCAAGAGGCATAGCCTGTCGGTTTCCTGATAACTTCGGCAGCTTTAAGACGACGTGCTGTGTAAATAAAATAAAATCGAGAGAAATGTCATTCAAGAGCTCTCTCTCTCTCTCTCTCTCTGTCTCTCTCTCTCTATGGGTGTTTAATTTTTTTTTCTTGATCACAAACTTCTCAAGATACTGAACAAAAAAAGTGTACAGTAAATAATGTTGAATATTCGTACTATGACATCATGGAGTGTAAGTCAGTAACACGACATTCATGCTGGCGCGACAATGGCAACTTATCTGTAATGCAAAATATCAGTTCCAACTAACCTCGCTCAAAAAAAAGTCCTGTCCGCCATCTAAAACGTCATCAATCCACCTCAAAATAGGTCAGTCTCACTCGCCGTCAAAGTCAGCCAAAGTTGTCTGTTTTCCCCCTCAGAAATCAGAAGTCGTAGCCGGGTGTCTTACAGCAGCTGCCGGCAGCCTCAGGCCCTTCTGGCATCCCAAGTGACGGGCGAGACGCATGCGTGCGACAAACTTTCCCTGCTGTTTCTCATCCCGTGTCGACACAAGTCACGGGGGGGAGGGCAGAAGATGGGGGCTGTCTGTTTTACCCCCTGGCTAATTTCCCACCTCGCCACACTCTGTTCAACGCTGACCCGCCCTGGTCTTTGCATGCTGTGTACTTCGCATGGAACGATCCGCAGCCGGTGACAAAGGCTAAAATTAACCCATGTGTATTTTATCCACGGAGAGAGAGTGAGAGAGAGACAGACAGATAGACAGATAGAAGAAAAGCGACGCCAAACCCCTCATTCAACCACATGAATCTTTCCTGAAGTGAATGATGAGGTCTCTCTGTATTGCTGAGTAGACAGAGATTATTTCCAGTTTTAAGAATTTGACCACAGCAGCTGATGGTCGTGTGTGTGTGTGTGTGTGTGTGTGTGTGTGTGTGTGTTGTGTGTGTGTGTGTGTGTGTGTGTGTGTGTGTGTGTGTGTGTGTGTGTGTGTGTGTGTGTGTGTGTGTGTGAGTGAGTGTGAGAGAGAGAGAGAGAGAGAGAGAGAGTGAGGGACTGGGGGGGGGCAGGGTGGGGTTGGAAATAAGGGAGAAGATGTGTTTGCCTTTTGCAGATATTTTGCTGATAATAATATCACATTTTTTTTCTTTTCTCCAGTTGTGACCTTGTCCCTTTGTGTCTGATGCCATGTGTACCATTGTATTTGCTTCCTTTCACACAGATACATTACTGAAAAAGAAAGTTACAAGAAACAAAATTAAAACACGAACAGACACAGAGAAGATACTTCTTCTACAGGTGTTTTGTTCATTCATTCATTCATCATTCATTCATTTACTTAGTTATTCACGTATTCACTTACATTTTTATCATTTACTCGTGAACCTCATCGCTGTGGGTAAGAAAAGCAAGGAGTAGATGGGACGCAAGACCAGATTAAAGGAAACTAAAGTTGGCATCACGTCGCACTGCTGTGAAAAGCCTACCTCTAATATAAGCGCCAGGGGATGAAATGGAGGGGGTCATATTTGCACGCGGCACACACAACACATCATTGGGTCTGTCTCCTGCGCTTTGCCTTCCATTTTGATTCAAAGCGGGGAACAAGTTGGATACTTGTCGTTAAGTATTGGTGTGTGTGTGTGTGTGTGTGTGTGTGTGAGAGAGAGAGAGAGAGAGGAGAGAGAGAGAGAGAGAGAGAGAGAGAGAGAGAGAGATTTCCATATCACTGCTACGAAGAAGTCAAACGCGCTGTTTTTGTTGTCGTTGTTTTTCTTTGCGAGTATGATGAGATGTTAGAATTAGAAAATTTGGGCAACCACAAAGAGGGAGGAGGACGGGAGGGGAAGGGGGAGAAAAGGGGGTGGGGGGGCAAATAAGCGAAAAATACGGGGACTAAACCATTAACTGACAATTGAAATACTCACAACTATGCAATAAAGATGTGTCACTTTCGAAACGACACATAGTAACGCACACGCACACACACACACACACACACACACACACACCCACACACACCACACACACACACACACACACTGACTGACTGAAACCCCATTTATTGTCAGATTAACTCAAAGTTGTATACACACACACACACACACACACACACACACACACACACACACACACTGACTGACTGACTGAAACCAATTTATTGTCAGATTAACTCAAAGTTGTACACACACACACACACACACACACACACACACACACACACACACACACACACACCACATATACACATATATATCACACGAGATAGACAGACAGACACACACACACACACCTCACACTAGAGAGAGAGATGAGAGACAGAGAGAGAGAGAATCTGGGAATTAATGCCGGGGAGGAGGGGGGGGAGGTGCAAGAAACAAAGAAACAAAAAGAGACTGGAGGGGGAGATATTTCATTTTCCATCCAGTCTTCTGTATCCCTCCAGTGGCATTACCCCTATACTGCTGCCTTCTCTATCCCTCCAGTGACATTACCCCTATACTGCTCAGTCTTCTGTATCCCTCCAGAGGGGCATTACCCCTATACTGCTCATGTATCCCTCCAGTGACATTACCCCTATACTGCATTCTTCTGTATCCCTCAGTGGCATTACCCCTATATGCTACATTCTGTATATACCCCTGCTCATTCTGTATCCCTCCAGTGACATTACCCCTATACTGCTCATTCTTCTGTATCCCTCCCAGTGACATTACCCCTATACTGCTCATTCTGTATCCTTCCAGTGGCATTACCCCTATACTGCTCATTCTGTGTCACCTCCAGTGACATTACCCCTGTACTGCTCATTCTGTATCCCTCCAGTGGCGTTACCCCTATACTGCTCATTCTGTATCCCTCCAGTGGCGTTACCCCTATACTGCTCATTCTTCTGTATCCCTCCAGAGGCATTACCCCTATACTGCTCATTCTGTATCCCTCCAGTGGTATTACCCCCTATACTGCTCATTCTTCTGTATCCCTCCAGTGGCATTACCCCTATACTGCTCATTCTGTATCCCTCCAGTGGCATTACCCCCTATACTGCTCATTCTTCTGCATCCCTCCAGTGGCATTATCCCTATACTGCTCATTCTGGCTCCCCTCCACAGCCCTACACCCTGATTTGTCCCGTCGCGGCGTCGACACCGGGCAATCCTTTGGGAAAAAGTCAGTGGCCATGTCGCCATGAGGTAACCCAGCAAAGGAGACACTGCACGGCTCCTCAGTCACTTCGGCGGTGTTCAGGAGGTCTGTATGTCAAAAATACGCCGAACATCACCCACGCACCCCCCTTACTGATGACAAACAACTACTCAAACAAGAAGCCAGTGCGAATGAGCGATCCCCCCCCCTCCCACCCCCCCCCCCCCCCCCCCCCCCCCCCCCCCCCCCCCCCCCCCCCTCCCCCTCTGGAGAGCACCACCACGCCCGTTTAACGGCAGTTCCCTTGAACTGTTTTAAAGCTGATGGATGGGGATGAGGATGAAGATGCTGCTACAGTGTTCCACCTAGTCTGAGACTGCATGTACTGTACTCTACTACGCTTACTGTCATACTGTATCCTAACGTCAACCAGGAGGAAATACAGACACGTGCAGTGTTGGTCAAGAAAGTTGAGCAACAGTCTCAGACACGCATCAGTGAAGTGGCTGAAACTGGACTGTGTGTCTACGGTCTTCCCAATGGAGCCCATGGTAAACTCAGCTCTTGTTTAGGAGCCGCTCGGGGCAGAACATTTCAACACATTAATGAGCCTGAGAAGATCAACAATGAAGATCTATGGAAGCAAGCAGGACAGGAACCAGTGGCCAAGCAGATTCTGCGGAGGAAGTGGGGCTGGATTGGACACACTCTCAGGAAGCCAGCATCCAGCACCACACGCCAAGCCCTGACATGGAACCCGCAGCGGAAAAGGAAGAGAGGCCGACCTCGCAGCAGCTGGAGGCGAGACACTGAGGCAGAGCTAAAGAGGCAGGGGACCAACTGGACAGGCATTCAGCGAGCAGCCAGAACCGAGTGCGATGGCGGAGTGGTGTCGATGACCTATGCTCACCCTTGAGCTATGGGCCTATCAAGTAATGGGTCTGTTGGATCGAACCCATGACTTCCCGACCAGCGTTCCCTACCCTAGCCACTGCGCCACCGTGGCTGGAGGAGTCTAGAATTCTTGCTTGAGTATTAGGCATGGCGTGTAATCGCCCACACAGAATTAAAAGAGTACTTTGAATACCCCCCCCCCCCCTATTCCCACCTCGTTCCTTGTTCCCCCCTTTTTTTCTCAGCATACATGTTGACCTATTCACATACTACCGGGGGATAATGAACAGGATTTGTACAACACCCGTTCACATTAATCTCTTGGTCAACGCGAACTCAAAGACCCACCCTGGTTTCAGTTACTATACCTCAAACGTGTCCGTCAATTCCAAGCAGTTAGGAACACAAAGGAGAAAAGAAGAGCGTATAGAGAGGAGTGAAAAAAAAAAAAAAAGGAAGAGAGAAAAGGAGTGAGACGAGAACAGAAAGAGCAAACAGAAGAAAGAAAGGATACAAACATACGAAGAAGAAGAAAAAAAAGAGAAAAGAGGAGTAAATAAGAAAAGAAAATGAAGAAAACAGAATCAGAAGAAGAAACGAAGACAAAGGTGACGAGATAAAATTAAGAAGAAAAGAAGAGAACAGAAGAAGAAGACTATAACTAGAAGAAAGAGAAAAGGAAGAAAAACAACAACAAAAAGAAAAAAAAGAAAAAAGAAAAAAAAAAGAGAACATACAGACAGACAGACAGACAGACAGGACAGAAAACTGAGAGAGAGAGAAGAAGAAGAAGAAGAAGAAGAAGAAGAAGAAGAAGAAAAAAAAGAAGAAGAAGAAGAAGAAGAAGAAGAAGGACAACAACAACAAAACAAAAGAGAGAGAGAGGAAGAGAGAGAGAGAGAGAGAGAGAGAGGGAGAGAGGACGAGAGAGGGAGAGAGGAGAGAAGAGAGGAGAGAGAGAGAAGAGAAGAAGAGAAGCAGAAGAGAAAAGAGGACAGAACAACAAGAGGCACGTCCTGACCGAGGATCTTTTCCCTGAGAGAGCCCCACCTCCAGTTCCTCACGCCTTGCCTTTCTGTCTTGGGCAATTCCGTCCAGGGGTAAACAGGATGCATGCGCCCAGCTTGCTTTAACATACAAACCTACTCTTGATTTGGAATAAAATCTCCTCTCCGCGAACCCACTTCGGGGTCAGCATTTGCATATGTATCTGGCCCCAATTTCCATACGCGTCCATCATGTGTGAGAGATACTCTCACCTCGCTAAGCGTGTTTTTGAGAGAGGAGAGAGAGAGAGAGGGTCGAGAGAGAGGGAGGGGATTGGGGATGGGAGTGGGTGGGTGGGTTGGTGAAGAAAAGAAAGGGGAAAGGAAAGAAGAAAAGGGGAAAGAACAACAAGAAAGATACGTATCTTTTCCCTGTTTTTGCTCCACTCCACTCTCTCCCTCATCTGCCTTTCTCTCTTTGGCAATTCCGCTCCAGGGGTAACAGGATGCATGCGCCCAGCTTGCTTTACATACAAACCTACTCTTGATTTGCATACAAATCTCCTCTCCGCGCACCCACTTCGGGGTCACGCACATATGTATCTGGCCCCAATTTCCATACGCGTCATCAAATGTGAGCTCCGATACTCTCACCTCGCTAAACTGTTCTGAAGAGGGGAGAGGGGTGACGGGTGCGCGGGTGGGATTGGGGATGGGGGTGGGGAAAGGAAAAGCAAAGAAAGATACAAAAATACTGAAAACAAGGATCTCTCTCTCTCTCTCTCTCTCTCTCTCTCTCTCTCTCTCTCTCTCTCTCTCTCTCTCTCACACACACACACACACACACACACACACACACACACACACACCTCATACGTAATCAACCCTCATTCCCTCTCCTCACCCCGATTCCAGAGTCTCGATTCGATCCTCCCTCTTGTCTGCCGGGAGAACTGTCTGGAATCTATTCGGTTAGTTCCGTGTTCTTTGACTTTTCCTGCTGAGCGCAGCTTTTCCCAAATATGTATTGTTCGGTGTGTTTGCCGCAATGAAATCCAGTTCTTCTTTTCCTTACAATACATGTTGTTGATAGCCCAGCCTACCGCAAAGGGCTTTGCTAGTGCTGTTACCCCAGTTGAAAAAAAGAGGGCTTCTTCCACACAAACATCGTTCAGTTTACTCGCCGTAGTGAAAGGTAGCGCTACTTTGTCCTTCTTACATTGTGCGGTTTATTTGTTTATTGTAGTGAAACGCAGTACTGTTTTTTTTCCCCCCAACATAAATTGTCCAGTCTGCTTTGTTGAAACGTAGGGCTACTTTTCCCTAAATAAATAGACTAGTCTGCTCGTTATCGTGTAAAGTAGTGCTACTTTTTTCTATGCATATTAACCAGCTGGTCGTCTTTAAAAAAGTAGTGCTTCTTTTCCCTACTTTAAATCGACCAGTCTACGTGTGGTGCAAAGTAATAGTACTTTTTT
>JADBJO010003732.1:55000-62500 GCA_016801955.1 Conus betulinus
TACCCGTGCCTTGGGACTCTTCACAGCCAGAACAGCAGCCAAACAAACAAGACAAAGATGGCGGCTGCCGCCATGACAAGACTCAACGTCATCCGTAAAATCAAGTCTGTTTAACTCTGCAGGTCTCCTTTCTTCCCCATCCTCCTCCGTGGAGCTCAGACCTGGGAACTGACAGCGAATCTTCAGCGAGAAATTCCCATACTCGACAATAAACGCTGCATAGATTTTCCACATAATTATCATACAAGGGGCACAGAGACGAACGACTGCGGCAGGCAGGCAGTCAACCCACAAGCTGGCGAACTATACTCTATCCCCACCCCTTATCAAGGGCCTTTAACCTCTCCAGTGCCGTCTCCACAGGGTATGGTAATGGTTGGTAATGTACGGGGGGTGGACCCTTACGTCTTGGGTGACCAACGTGAAGGACTGGACTGGAGACACCACCTTGGCATGACTTAGAATATAGGGAGGGCTGTGGGGATGGTGTGCCCACTGGGGGGAATCAGCTGTCCTGCGGGAACCAAGTGCGAAACTAGAGTTCCGAGTTGAAAGCACGCGCAACTAAATAGATAGTTCTTTACATGCACGTCTCTCTCTCTCTCTCTCTCTCTCTCTGTCTGTCTGTCACACACACACACACACCACTACCACCACCACAATCATCACAAACAAGAACCACCACCCAAACACACATTTTTATTTTTTCAAGTAGCAGGCTTTTTAATAACATTGCCATACAATAACAACCATCATTAGTTAAAAGTTAAGGAAAAATACAAAAATTGAGTACAACCGCATGCCATAAGAAAAATGGCTTATCCAACCCGTCCCCTCCCCAACCCTCCCCATCCATTTGACCTTGTCCTATGAGAAGTCAGTGTTGGTAAAATCTGATTGCATAGTTTGTGACAGGCAGCAGTTCTATGACTCAGCAGGCACTGACGATCTTCAAACTGACGCTCACATCTTGCGGACATGTCTAGAGTACAAAAGCGGGTTCCATTATCAACAGTGTGACAACGATCATTTTCTGAAGTGTAGTTACGACACGTACTATTGTCAAACTGAAGCATGATATTTCGTTGCTTTGTTTTGTTCTTGATATTTTTTTGTGAAGAAATCAAGTTATTCAAAAAAAAGCAAAAAAAAAAAAAATCACCGGCCACCAAATTTCAGATATATATCTTTAGGCCTTTAGCGAGTAAATAAAGCAGCAAAAAAACAAAAAAACAAAAATTGCAGGTAAATAACTCTTTGGGAACAAATAAATCATCACGTTCGGGATAACCGTCGATTGGAATGTTCACCAACAAACTTAAAATACTGGAGATCATAAGTGTATCCACAAATGGTTACTTTATGTGGACAGAGCGGTTAGAACTTTTGTTCTAGTCAGAGCACTGCGAAAAAATAAACAACAACAACAAAATGAAGTAAAAAACATTACACATTACGAGAGATGGCAGAGAAAATATAGACAATGGCATATAATGGCATTGATCACGTGCACGAAGGGGAATACAACCACAAATCTCAGCAAGTCAATTCTTACAGCCAAGCCGACTGTGGGTGCCCAACCTTAGTTGAAAGCATGTTTGAAAACCACGAACAGCAGCGATGGCAACAGCAGCAATAACAGTGCACTTTATAAAAAAAAAAAAAAAAGACCAGTTCGTGAAATACGCCGTCGCTGATTCGATTAGAACTAATCGCGGTTCAGTTTACAGTTCAAACAACATGGTCTCCGAGTCATCTTCCTGTCATTTCAGACTCACAGTCTCCCATACCAACAAGACAAATGTTGTGTCTAAGGGCTAGAGGTGGAAAAACGAAATCGTTTCTAACGATGTACCGCCATTACTTGTCTCCATGCTCCACGTCAGCAACGATTCTTTTGATTGGTCCTTTGATTTGTGCACAGGGTATACGTTCCAAAGACACGCCCGTCAGGGGAACTCACCTCTACAAAGAGAAAGATGGTGACTTCCCTTGTGTCTTTCCTTTTGCCAGTCACGAGGACTAACGTTGTTTCCAACTAGCATGCCAATAAACGGTGGTGCGATAACGCTGCATCGTTGACCGCCACTGTAAGCCAATGAAGAAAACAAAAACACGCACATACTGCTCGCAGAACACCAAGGAAACCCCATAAAACAACCGGCAGGCACACAGTTTTACCGGATGATGAAATGCGTAATTAATAGTTTTCGGTTTGTGCTAGATAAATAAATTTTGTTCTGAAAAAAAGTGTACTGGATGACAAAAATCATAATTAAAAAGTATTTCATGTAGATGTGTATGCCTGCATGTGGGGTCTGCATCCACGCGAGGGTGGTGTGTGTGCATGCGTGCGTGCAGCGCAGGCGTGTGTGTGTGTGTGTGTGTGTGTGTGTGTGTGTGTGTGTGTGTGTGTGCGTGCGTGCGTGCGTGCGTGTGTGTGTGTGCGTGTGATGTGTGTGTGTGTGTGTGTGTGTGTGTGTGTGTGTGTGTGTGTGTGTGTGTGTGTGTTGTTGTTGTTGTTGTTGTTGTTGTTGTTGTTGTTGTTGTTGTTGTTGCTGCTGCTGCTGCTGCAGCTTCTGTAAACAAATCCTTAAAGAGAAACGTCAATATATATAATGTACTTTTATAATTAATAAAAAAAACTACAACATAACAAAAATTCTACCAATGCACAGCGGTATATACAGGGTAAAACAAAACTCGTGACCTGTAAACAATCTATTGTGCAAAAAGCTATGCGTCAAATCTAGCTGAGTGAAGTCCAACATATATACAGGCCTGTATATGCTGGGGGGTATATGTGCGGATATCTAGCTGCCTTAAAAGACGCGCGACTCATGCTGATATGTCCTTTTTTTTAATTGATTATGACAGCATTTATTGTATTCAAGCCTTGAAGTTCCGAACAACCCACGTAATAAAAACCGTTTTAACGGATTTTTAACAAATCTGATCAGCTGCAGTTAATGCTCATTTTCCTATGACATTCCATTGTTTTATTTGACATCAGCTTTTCCCTGCCAAACGCTGGACAGAACTGAAGATGACTGCAGTAGAAGCGCACGTAACTTATAAGTAACAATGTTTGAAACAAGCTTCAGTGAAGGTGGAAGCACTACTAAAGTATTTAAGTGACAAAAAAAAAAAAACCGTTTTACACTTGTATATCAAGAACTCGACAGTTTGCTAAATATTTGCAATCGATCAAGAAAGAGCTTTCTCCGAGATCACACGTTTTGCAACTGTCAAAATTGTTCATGGTGACGTTAAAATATTGAGATGAGCTTATCAACTAATCATAAAGTGAACTGAATGTGAAACTGTAGATGCCCTCTCTCAGCAGTTCAAAGTCACAGCGGATAAATATTCGCACCATGTACATGTAAAAGCTCCGTCAAAAAATATGGACAATGAGTAGATAAGGTTTGATATGTCTCAGCATTATATTTATTGAGCAGTACTATGCAACAAGTGTTATCATCAATATACAAACGCTTTAGGCTAGGTCAGTCCGGAAGATACGACCACTGATAATGCCAAGGATCTAATATCATGCCGACAGAAATAAAAACGAATGAATCACACACACACACACACACACACACACACACACACACACACACACACACAACACACACACACACACACACACACACGACGAAACGACAACATCAACAACAACAAAAGCGCAATCTTAGCTCTGCACTCATACAAACTACATTTCTAACATGCCATCACAAAGGAGATTCCTAATGATGTGGCGGGAATGTTAACGAAAAAACTTATAAATGGAAAGGCTATTCTGATATCTGCGAGAGAACGCTTACATCAGTATAGAAATCATTTTCGTAACGATTACCCATTTCTTAATTCATCAAGCTGCATTGAACTGCTTGACATGGTTGATTCGACAGTATAATAATAAAGAAGAATGAAAACTGCACGCACGCAGACGCGCATGCACACATGAAACTTAAACCTCTGACTCTATCCCCACATCCTGTGCGTGATTGGTTCAGTGGTTAGTTTACGAAGCTCACATATAGACGTTGCAAGGTCGAATCTCACATGTGGCCGAAATAAAAATGACCATGTTCAATGCCCCATCTGAATATACGTTCGTTCTGGTGGCATGAGCATAGTGTTCAATAGACCCCCTTCCCCAGAATGGGTACATCTGTTGGCCCAGTCACCGTTGGTTGGTGTGGTCGCTAAATCTGACATTACTCTGTCTTTTCATCACACACACACACACACACACACACACACACGCGCGCGCGCACACACACGCGCGCGCGCGCACGCACACAAGCATACACCAAACGCATCACACACAATAAAACTACTCCGAGCAAACGGTTCTTACATGCTTCAATGTAATTTCGGCTACAATGTTTGTTTCATCTAAATCGATCCAGGCATGCTGACCCGAACGAACTGAAAGCAGACACCGACTCGGTCATTCTACGAATCAACAACAGTGAAATGGGCCTTGGCCGAGTTGGTGTTCCCCAGAAGGCATAAACACAGGCACGCTACCCCGAGTTGGTGTTCCCCAGATGGGATAAACACTAGCAGGCTACCCCGAGTTGGTGTTCCCCAGAAGGCATAAACACTAGCAGGCCACCCCGAGTTGGTGTTACCCAGATGGCATAAACACTAGCAGGCTACCCCGAGTTGGTGTTCCCCAGAAGGCATAAACACAGGCACGCTACCCCGAGTTGGTGTTCCCCAGAAGGCATAAACACTAGCAGGCTACCCCGAATACGAAAGGAAACGGACAGACGCTAGTGAACAAGTGACAAACTGATTAACTGCTCTTTTGGATCGATCGGAATGACACTACTCAAGTCTTCGTGGGTCAGTGTTTTGTACAGATTCGAACTTAAAGATGACAATAAAAAAAAACTTGCCCACAACTGTTTCTTTTAAAAAAAACAAACATGATCTGAAAAATGTAACGAACTGATCGGTTCATGACAGGACCCCCCCCCTCCCCCGCACTCCCTTGCCCGTCCTCTTTATTTAGCGCGCGCACACACACACACACACACACACACACACACACACACACACACACACACACACACACAAACACACAGAGTGAGAGTGACAGAGAGATTGAGTCAGAGAGAGAGGGAGGGAGGGAAAAGAGAGAGAGAGTTGGGAGAGAGAGAGAGAGAGAGAGAGAGAGAGAGAGAGAGAGAGAGAGAGAGAGAGAGAGAGAGAGAGAGAGAGAGAGAAGACAGACAGAGAGAAGAAGACAGAGAAAAGAGACCAAGATCAGCATTCCAAAGTACGAGAGAGAGTTTCAACACACACACACACACACACACACACAGACACAGAAGAGTGACCACAGATCAGCATTCCAAAGTACGAGGAGGTATGTGTTTCACACACACACACACACACACACACACACACACACACACACACACACACACACAGCCAGCCAGCCAACCAGCCCTGCCACACACACACTGTCACCTTAGTATCAAAACACAGTAAGAGAACGAAACCTCTGCATGCTACAACGACTCTAGGGACTGTGATAACCGAAGACAAATAATGCAGCGAGGGATTTCAAGTGGATTCCGCGGCAGGAGAGGGAGGAGCAACATCAGCAGCACTGGTGGCGCCATCAGAGGCGGGAGCAGGAGCAGCAGCACACGCCGAGGCCGGGACCTCAGCGGCAGCAGCAGCAGGCTTCTCCTCGTAAAAGGCGTCGATGGGTTTTGAAGTACATCTGGTGGATGACTGGCCGCTTCAGCTTCATCGTGGGTCCTGTGAACATGACCTCACTGATCAGACATGGAGACGGCAGAAGAAGAAGAGAAGAAAGAAGAAGAAGAAGAAGAAGAAGATGATGATGATGATGATGATGATAATGATGATGATGATGATGATGATCATGACGATAACAATAGGAAGAAGAACAAGAAGAAGAAAAGACGAAGAAGAACAAACAGAAGAAGAAGAAGAAGAAAGAAGAGAAGAAGAAGATAAAACACAATATAAACACAATTATGATAATCCCTCATGCAGGCTGTTTTTCACGGATCAGACATCAAGCAACGAGTGCTATCGGATTCGATCAGAACGCTCTCTGTCCAAAACTCTTCAAGAAGTCGCTACAACTTCACTAATAGTCAGACAGTGGCATTATGGAGCTCCTAGAGATACCTGTGGCTTTTCCCAGAACTGCCTTGCTGACAGGGGAGCAAGTCAACAACATTATCGGCCATAACGGGATGAAGAAGTTCTTCAGGACGTGGACAGAAGACAAACAGTGTCCTGATGAGGTTTAACTTGGGTCACAACAGACCACAACAACTGAAACAGGCGCTCCCTCCAACTCGTCTGTGCAGACAGCAAGAGCAGGCGATGGGGAACTGCTACACAGGTGCTTTCGATCAGAAAACTGTCCGTCCGAGGTTTCACTGGCGACCGTGTTGGATAGACATCGACAAAAAAACGAACTTAATGATCTGCTGAACTGGCTCATCGATGTAGACTGCGAACGACGCCGAAAAAGAGAAACAGGAAGAAAAGAAGAAAGGAAAGAACACAATACAGGAAGGAGAAACTGAAAGGAGAAAATGAGGTAGCAGATTTAGGAAAGAAACATCGGTTTATTCTTTTTTTAATGTCAGACCCATCTCATAAGCTTCAAATCCTTCAGAATGATCTACAGCGAAATTTCCATAGCAGTTTTCAAGTAACAATAATAACAATGAAGCTTTGATGCCAATGTTCCATTTCTCTTGTCGGGGCCACTATAGCTAGCTAATGAGTCTTAGAAACTTAGCACCGAGATAAACTCCAGCCTTCAGGGAGGCAACAGGTTTGGATCCAGCCCCTTCCTGGTCGCCATCATCCCACTTCCACCCCCCCCCCCCCACACACACACACACACACACTCACCCAGCTCTCCCCCGGGGATGGAGAAGTCCTTGGGCAGCAGGGACCACTTCTGGATCTTCTGGGCGTTGGACACGGCCCGGCTGTTGACGCGGTCGATCCCTCTCTGCACCGCAGCACCGCGCGGTCGCCGGGCTCGATGATGGCGGACACAGTGGTGGCCGTCGACCCCACCCCCTTCACCCACTCCTGGGCCCACCGCCGTCAGCGTGTCGGTGGGCTCCTGGGTGTCCACGTTCACTTCCACCTGTGGAGACAAGATGACGGCGTTGGTGGATGTACGCTCTATTGGAAAAAATCAACGAGACCGGGTTTGCCTAAAGAGGGGCGCATGAATGAAATGAAGACAACCTGCAACAGTACTCTGAACCATTGGGTGGATTCAATCACTAAAAACTGTTATAGTATCGAAGCAGTCAAACAAATCCGATTATAGTACACGTCCCTCAAAAAAAAACAACAACAACAAAAACAAACGCACATCCTGGTGTTGACAGCATGCTACAGAGAGAGGACTAGGAAACAAGCATACATATACTGCTCAAAACAATTGAAAGGCCACTACTACTTTTT
>JADBJO010003732.1:72500-75000 GCA_016801955.1 Conus betulinus
AATCATTATTATACTATTATTACTATTGTTATCAACACCATTATTATTATTATAACATTATTATTAGTTTTATTACTATCATTATTGTTGTGATCATTATTATTATCATCATTATCAGTAATTTTATTACTACTTGGTTATCATTCGTATTCGCATTACTATTACGATTATCAAAACACACCATCAAAATTCTCTCTAAATCTGCCACTGCGGTTTCTACATCATTCTCCTCATCACACCTTGACCCCAGACACCTTTACCTTCAGAGCGTCAGGCTGGGCGAAGTAGGTGGTGCCGCCGTAGCTCATGACGACGAAGATGTCCAGCAGCTGGGCGGCGATGTGGCTGAGCGGCGGCAGGTAGCTGACCATGCACATCTCGCCGAACCGGAAGGGAAGCTGCCGGGACGCCTCCGACTTCAGCGAGCCCAGCGTCCACGTGATCTGAAACGTGAGAACGACAATGACGGTCATTCGCGCGGACTGTTCACGTGATCTGCGCGAGACCACAAACCGCCTCGTCAGCGAAGCAAAAAAAAAATTTTAAAAGAATAACAATAATAAATAAATCAATAAAATAAAAATTAAAATAAAAAAACAATAACAGACAAAAAAAAAAAGAAAAGACCTCGTAATCGGTAAATAAAACTCGCGTGATTTATGAACGAGGATGATTTGATCTACAACAGGGATTCACGTGATCTGTATAAAAACAATTTCATTAACTGACGTCGACAACCACGGAATGGGGAATCGTCAACGGTGACCTGCAGACAACGACACTGTCCCAGTTACCTACCCCTTCACACACACACACACACACACACACACACACACACACACACACACACACACACACACACACACACACACACACACACACACACTCATACAGAATGTGGGGGGTAGGGAGGAAGAAAATATTTAACAGAACAATCATACACACCTCAACGCACAACAGAATGTCAAAAGTACGATTGTTCGCTAATATTACCGTTTTTACACAACATGACACGTACAAGACTATCCTTACAATTCACAACACACGATAGGCACTACACAAGCACCGATCAAATTAAATCATGTATCTTATAGCCCGCCCGACTAAACCACCGACAAAACAAACTATATGAAAAAAAAAAATCACATTAATACAAGACATTAACATTTTGAAAAAAGGAAAGACGAAATTTCTGCCGATCAACTAAAAGACAAGGATAAACAAGTTGACAGAAAAATTTAGAGAGGGCGGTCGGGGAGAGGGTGTGAATAGATGGAATCAATTAGAACACACACTGGAAAAAAAAAAAAACAACACAGCACCAAGCCACATCTCAAACAGCCTTGTAGCAGTACTCACATTGTCGTGACTCAGCATCACACCCTTGGGGTTGCCCGTAGTGCCAGACTGAAAAACAGCCAATACATGGACATACACAGGTGTAGTCGAGGAGGGAGTTTCGGAACTAAACGCTGTAAAGCATTTCAACGCTGTTCAAACTAGATGATTTTAGATTTACAAAGGTAGTAGATATCCTACAACTCTCCCTTTAGGTAACAAACAAACAAAAAAGACGCATGCCAAAATACGTACGCATACACGCGCACATAAACGCAAGCGCACACAGGATCGGATGCATGTCAGAGGACCAATGTCTCACACACCCTAAGACACACACACACACACACACATGCAGACACACACACACGAGTACATATATAAGCACACACACGCGCGCACACACACACACACACACACACACACACACACATACACACACACGCACACTACATCACTGAACGGCCTCACGTTAGTGTAAATGAAAACCTGAGGTGTGAAGAGACGAAGGACACATTAAGGTCTCACTAACATTCATTCACATGACCAACCATTCATCACACACTGACCATTCTGACACCTACCGATCATCCAAACATGTTATAGCGGGCAATGTTCTGCAACAGCGTTCTCTATTCTCTTTTGTAGACGTACCTCCCCCCTCCCCCCTAAAATAGTCCTTTTCCTGCATGATTTTTTCTCATACAGTTACCTCCCCTCAGGACTACCTCTTTCTTTTGTCTTTCATGGGGCTAGCTCCCCTTTAAGACTCCATTCTCTTTCTGGAACAGATTTATCTTTTCTTTCGGAGATTTACCCCCCCCCCCCCCCCCCCCCCCCCCCCCCTGTCTGAAACATTTTTATTGGATTTATCTCCTCGTACCCTCCCCCCTCACCCCCCCCCCCCCCCAGCTTTCTATAACATTTTCCTTGTCTTTCAAAGATTTATCTCCCTTCTGGGACTCTCTTTTCTTCTGCGGCATACTGTCTGCGCCCTTCATGTATGCACGTCCTGATAAAGATTCCTTACCTTGTTCTGAAACATTCCTGTCTTCAACTTCCATACATTTAACTCCGAATAAAGACATCTCTTTCTTCATCAGGGTGGTTTGGGGGCTGGTCTTTTTCTTTCCGACCCCATCCTTCCCATCCCCTCCCCCCT
>JADBJO010003732.1:87500-95000 GCA_016801955.1 Conus betulinus
CTAAAGCGGATGCAGAGTGTTTAGCTGCCAAAGGCAAGAGCAGAAGCAGAGATGCAGAGAGTGTTTAGCTGCAGCTGCCACAGGGGCTAGAGCAGAGCAGAATCAGAGATTTTAGCCAAAACAAATTGAGTTGGAAAGAATAAAATCTGAAAATCGTAGTGAAATGGACACCAGTTCTGAGTCAGTAGGCCACAGACTAAATTCCGGGCCTAGACCTAACTCCCACTTTTCAGAGAAGAAACTGATTCGATTGATGCCTATATCAGTCGTTTTGAATCATTTGCCGAACACGAGGGCTGGCCCGAAGATGACTGGGGCAATAAACCTGTCTGCCTTGTTGACAGGTCGTGCGTTTACACTGTTTCTACCTTACCCCCAAACTGATCAGAGGGATTTTGACAAGGTGAAACAAGCAGTACTGAAGGCATATGATTTGACTGAAGAAGGTTTTTAGGCGTAAGTTTCGCGAGGCGAGAATCGAACAGGGTGAGACCTACACACAGTTTGGAGTTAGACTAGATCACTACTTTAACAAGTGGGTTGAACTTAGTGGAGTGGACCGTGATTTTGAAGGCCTAAAGGCACTAGTGATGAAAGAGCAGATACTTGATGGTTGTGGGCCGGGCCTCACAATCTACCTCAAGGAAAGGAATGTTGTGACACAATAGCTGAAGTACTTGAAGCAGCAGAGACTTACCGTGAAGCGAGGCGTGATTTGCCTCAACAAGAGGAAAGCCTAGAGGCATATCCAGAGGACAGCAGCCCAGCACATGACTCACGTAATGAGTCAGTAGTACACACCCGTAGGCCCACGGCGTCACGTGAGCAAACAAGGGTGAAAACCAATAGCCACGTGGCTAGGAATGAGCGTACCTGTTTCCTGTGCAATAAGACAGGACACTTGGCTAGGGACTGCATATTCAAGTCACAAAAAGCAGCAGCAATGAGGGTCAGGCCAAGTGAGAGGCAGGCAGAAAAGGATGGAAAAGATGACAGTGTTATTTTGTCTGGATTGTGCTGTGTGTTCACAGATTCAGGCGATAACATGGATGTGCACAAAGGCAGAGTGGGGGACAATGTGGTTAATGTCATTAGAGACTCTGGGTGCACTGGTGTGATGGTGAAGGAATCCCTGGTTAAGCAGGGACAATTCACAGGGAAAACACAGAAGTGTAAGCAAATGGATGGAACAGTATCAGATTTTAAAACAGCCAGGCTGTTATTGATACACCATTTTATAGTGGGACTGTGAAGGCGCTGGCCGTCCCAAAGCCGCCGTATGACGTAGTAATTGGGAATATCCCAGGGGCACGTGATTACCACGACCCCAAATCAGGAGACTTCTCTGTTGAATCAGAGAAAGGAACTCACGGGAGAGAAAGGCCCCAGGCGGTCACACACTTCAGAAAAGCATTGGAGCGTGTCCGGTGAGAGAACCCCACTCACTTACGGGCAGAACAAAAAGGGCGACTACTCGCTTAGAAAACTGGTGGTTTTGCTCACAGAGAGGCAGAAGAAATGTGTAAAGAGGGTACAATTGGTTTTGAGTTAGAGAACGGCATATTGTACCGAACTTTTACTCACTCGCGTTCGGGGAAAAACGAAGAAGCAGGTTGTCGTTCCTAGGCAGCACAGAAGGCGGTGATGTCAGCAAAAAACATGCGACACCAGCCTCGGGCCATCTCGGTAGAAAGGCCACACAAAAGATTGTGACGCAAGAGTACTACTGGCCCGGTATCCTTGGTGATATCAGGCGTTTCTGTGCACAATGCAGCACATGCCGCGGGGTAGGCAAGGCGTGTGTACAGAAAGGGAGATCAGACCAGTCTCACACAAAAAGGGGGCGGTAGGCCAAATTAAAATGGTCGGTACGAATTAGCGAGTAGTGTGTGCGTGTGTCTTTTGCAGCGTCGTTTATGCGTGACGTGGCTGGTTGCAGGCCACGTGCATGAAGAGAAAGGGAGAGAATTTCCGTAAAACATAATGTTTTCATATATATGGCCACACAACTTAGAGCTGGTGGAGATTTCAGATTTGCGTTGATATTTGCTGGGTTTAGTGTGTAAATGTATTGATTTTTCTCTATTTTGTTGCAAAGATATATTTGTGTGCATTCTCTGATGTAAGTAGGCTTATGAGAGGCCTAGCTTAGAGTTGGGTTTAAATGAGAGAATTATGAGAGTTTCAGCTCCTTGAATGTGTTTTAGCCGATGCATGGCATCGTCTTCGAGTGGGAGGGACTTTGTCAAGGGCGTGAAACTTCTCACAAAAGGCATTAAACGCTTAGAGGCAAAGGGACGTTGTTCGTAGTATACAAATAGGTAATAGACCCATTAACCAGTGTGCCTTACCCACCGCTCATGGTCGAAACTGTGTCAAGAAGGACGAAGTGGTCAGGTGACAGTAGACACCTAAGGTAGTAGGGGTCCGGACCTTCCCGATAATGAGAGGAGGGAGGGACGTAACCACTAGGACCTCGGTGCATCGAGTGGGCGCTACATACTCAGTCAGCTGAGGTCGCTTTGTAAACAGTAATTGAAGAGCAGGAGTCTTGGGCTCGTTCAGATGGTATTGCCGTGGGGCACTGAGCTGGTTCTCTATTGTCAGGCTGGTTGAATGCGTGTGGACGTTGTTGTAGCTCTCTCTAAGATAATTACCGTGTTAAGTGACCCCCGAAGTCGGCGGGAATTTTCGATGTCCATTTGGTGCCAAGTGTTTGTTTGCTAACCATTAGGTAGGGACGTGTGTAAATGCTCATGTGTAGAAGAATGTAGCGAATGGAGAATTCAGGGTACTTGTGAACAGGGGGGTTGAGAAGCAGCATGGACAAAGGCATGTCCCGAAGGGGGATCCTTTGTTTGCACCCCTATATAAACTGAGGGAAGACAACGTCAGGAAGAAGAACAACACAGGAGAGAGAGAGAGAGAGAGAGAGGAAGCAGGGGAGAGAGAGAGAGGGAGGAGAGTGAGCAGGACGGACTAGGGTCAAGAGAAACGTGGTCTGGGAGATAGAAGAGACAGCAAAGTCTTAGGGTTAAAGACAAGCTGGAAGAGAAGAAAAACCTAAGTTTGAAACCCAGAGGTGGGTGAAGACAGACAAACTGAATTTGAACCCAGAGGTGGGGTGAAAGAGACGAAGAAGAAGAGTTCTACGTCGAGATCCCAGAGACGGCCACGAGGACCCAGTCCTGATACCTGGAGCCAGTCAACCAAGGGCTTCACCATCAAGCAGTGCTGAAGAAGAAGACGTGAAGAGACTTTTTCAAGAACTGTGGTGTGGTGTGAAAGCGTGGTTGTGTGTGTGAAAACCTGGCCAGGTAAGAAGTCATTTTATTATAACCGGGATTAGGAAGTATTGATCTTTTATGTGTTGATTTGTTCATTTTGTGTAATTGGATTTTCATGTTTGATTATAAGTAGCATAGAAATTGTATTTCTTGTTCTCAGTCGTGTTAGGAGAGAAACGAATGCGTGACATCCCATTCCCAGAGAGAGAGGTGAATGTTTGGTGGGCGCATGAGTGTGCATATGCGTGTTCCCCCGTCCTGGACAATGGGTATTACGAAAAGTTCAATACAAACTGGTATCGGTGACCGCTCCGGTTCTACCATCTGCAGTCAATCATACGGTGGATGAAAACTGTTATACAACCATCCACATTTCCCACACCTTGATTAAACCAAGAGCTGCACACACCGTTCTCAAATAAACAGACCAGCACATAGGAGACACGAGACGGAATCATTATTTTTGTTCTGTATTGTTTGATCGATGTTTGTTTTACTGCATACTTTGATTAAACGTAAGTATTTGGGTGTTCTTTGTACGTTTTTCGAAAGGAAGTATAACTGTTTGTTTCTTTTAGGACTCTAAGATGGGAAAAATGAATGTCTGCATACAATTTGTCCGGAATAATATGAATGTAACCGTGATAATTCTAGTCGTAGCTTGAAAAGATTCACTATTATAAGCATATCATTAGTTATTTAACTGGAAATTCTCCACTGCATTAGGAGATACCATAGCTTTCATTATTAGTTCGCATCTGCTGCATTTTAACGAGTTCTGTCTTGGCGGGGTAGGATGTCTGGAGATGTAAGGAAGGAATGATGAAACTAGGAACGAGCGGCTTTGATATGTTTTGACTGGTACTGAGCCAGAATGTAGTTACTGATAACTGTGAGCAGAGAAGTTCAGAATAAGGTTCAGGTCGAAATTAGAATTCAGACAGTCGACAGAACTGTTTCTTGCATTTGCTAAGTTGATTATTAGGATAACTCCAACGATGTACTTCATCAGTCATATTCTTTCTTTGTAGATAATTGGCAGAACACTGAGTAAGTTTTTATGTTTCACTTTTGTTGCTATACTGTTGCCATCATCGGTGTTTTGTCTTTCGTAAATTGAATGGTATGTGGCTTACCTTGTCCATTTCACTAATTCATAGACATGTTTTTGTACATTTATAGACAGGGAACTGTAGATCACGTATGTCATACACAGCGGAATCAACGGGGAAAGAAATCACATTATCATTCACATTACAAGAAAAGAGAACAGGACCAAAACTTGGCCTGCTTGGTACCTGACTGTTTTACTGATGTGAAAATGGATTACGCGCATAAAAATGTTCTTTAAGATGATTAAGAAAAGAGACAAGTAGCGCACGCGCGCAAACACACACACACACACACACACACACACACACACACACACACACACACACACACACAAAGTGAGAAGGAGGGGAAGAGCTAGGAAGAGGGGAGGCTGAGAGAGAGAGAGAGAGAGAGAGAGAGAGAGAGAGAGAGAGAGAGAGAGACAGACAGACAGACAGACAGACAGACGGACAGACAGACAGACAGAGACAGATAGACAGAGACCGACGCAAAGACAAACAGCGCGAGAGAGGAGTGACGGTCAGAGACAGACAAACCATGACACACACACACACACACACACACACACACACACACACACACCACACACACACACACACTCATACACACACAAAACAGACGATGCTAACAGAGAGAGAGATAGACAGGACAGACAGACAGATAGATAGACAGATAGATAGACAGACAGACAGATAGAGGCAGACAGAGACAGAGAGAGACAGAGAAAGAGATGGACAAAAGACAGACAGACTGACAGACAGAGACAACCAGACAGACGGACAAGGACAGACAGACGAACAGACAGGCAGTGTACGTGTATGAGTCCCACTTTTGTCACTGTCACGTTTGTTGAAAGCACTTCGCGTAATTATATTGTGCCAGCTTCCTTTTTTGAAATGAAAGTTATACGGGAACAAGCAGATCCTGTTCTCACAGTGCACACCGCATTCACACACACACACCACACACACACACACACACACACACACACACACACACACACACACACACACTTTCTCTCTCTCTCTCTCTCTCTCTCTCTCTCTCTCTCTGTGTGTGTGTGTGTGTGTGTGTGTGTGTGTGTGTGTGTGTGTGTGTGTGTGTGTGTGTGTGTGTGTGTGTGTGTGTGTGAAACAATGAGAGAGGGTGAGAGGAGAATAAACAGAGAGACAGAGAGAGATGGATAGACAGACAGACAGATATACAGACAGATAGAAAGAAAGAAAGAAGAACGGTACGCGGTAGGTGTTTATAGCAGAGAGACAGAGAAGAGAGAGACAGCCAGCCACAAGCCAGACATGACATACATACATAAAGATTGAAACAGCAAGAGCCAACCAACCCGCAGCTTTGCAGCTCAGTAAGCAGTTTAGAAACAGAAGTACGCCAATATCTTCACCGTCGGTATTGATGGAAGTTCTGTGTTTTTTACCTGGAAATCAGACCGTTGTCAGTAAGCACATCCGTGTGCACCAGAACGTCTTACCGATGGCGTCCACGTCGACCTCAGTCGCTCCGTCCGTTGAGCACAACCTCGTCCAGGTCGGTCTCTGTGTCCTTACGAACACCTTTGTCCTTTTCAGACGCCGTGTTCTCTCCTTGTACCGTCGACGGGTCTTTGCCATTGCCGTGGTTGCCCCCAGGGACGTTGTCCACCAGCTTCTCTTTGTCGCTGCCGTCTGCTGTCGTCTCCACCGGACTCTCCCCTGACCAGGAGCCAAGACGTCCACGGCCGTCTCTTCAATGAGCGGCGCTTTCTTCAGCGTGAGATCCTCCTGGGAATGGCCGCTGAACACCTGCACCGGGGTGTCTATCTCCGTCATGTTGTGTGTCCCCGCTGCTCGTTGGCACTGGATTATTTCATGCAAGTTTTCTTGTAAATACGCCTTGGGGATTCGGTGGAGGCTTTACAATACGAGTCTGAACAAGCAGAAAACCGCTATGGTCGAGGAGTGGTTGGTGTCTTTGAGAAGTAAAAATAGAACGGAGTGGAAAGACTTCGGACACAAACACAGACTGTACTTGCACTGGTTCATAAGAGCTGGCATCGAACTATGGGCAGACACCGTAGAACTTTGTTTTGCACGAGATAATGGCCAAATACGCCCTGAAACGAACTTCAAACGGAAAATACTCCGCTGTTTCTCTTGCCACTTTGTTGGACAGTACAGCAGTGTGCGACCACAGCCAAACAGCGTGAACTTCGCACCGTAACACAGGCTCGCGCTCGTACGTTTAAGTGCAAACTGCTGTGGACAATATTTCATTCTATTAATGTGGAGGAAACACCTGCCACTAGAGAGTTTCATATTAGACTTCCCCGTAGATCTTAAATCACTGGTACGCTATGTATCTTACACGTACATTATTGTTTAGAGCAAAAGTTTGAGAAGGAACCACTGCTTTATTAGGGGTTAATGAAGAGAAACGTTCTGCAACGTATTTGTTTCCGTATCCATCTCTTTCAAGTAAAAAAAAAAAAAAACATGAACAAATCAAGGCATACTGTGTACACTTCATCAAAAACGTTTTCTTTCGTATTGCTTACAAATCATTGAGACTGGATAGGTTCTGACCGTTCGCTGTCAACAAACAAGAAGAAACAAAACGAAAAAAAAACCCAATCAAAAAAAAAAAAAAGCATTCTGACCAGCGTAGCCGATCATTACGTAGTCTGGGCAAAGGCGATTTGGAACGAGATTATCAGTTCAAACTCTCGATTCAGATCAACAGTTGTTAAATGTGGATCCAAATAGCTGATCTGTGACAGCAGAATTCACTGCAGGTGAATGACACACGCTATTAATTAAACTGCAAGATGTCATTTCACTCCTTAATTGCTCCGTTTTGAGTATTGGTTCAGTCGCTGTCTCAGTCGGCTTTGGCCTCCACTTTGATTACAGCTACTGGCACAGGCATCCGAGTCAGTCGTGATGCATTGTCATAATGGGTGTAGATGAACCCCTTCTTTCATTTTGATGTTTTTCTGTTTATATATTTATCTTTTTTTGTACTTTGTTTTATGAACAAACACAAGACTTACGGTCTTGTAATTTTACAGTATTCCGTTCGCAGATCTCTCTCTATCTCTCTCTGTATG
>JADBJO010003732.1:100000-107500 GCA_016801955.1 Conus betulinus
CTCCTACCACTAACCCGTGTGATGTGACAGCAGATGGAAAAATATTGTTCCCATGTCCCTGTATGTTTCATGTTCCCAGATGTATTTCCATCGAGAAATGAAAGGGAAGATTTTATTTCTCATGCTACGCTGCTTACCCACTACATAAATTTAGATGTCAAGCAAGCTCAGTGGTAATGCACCGAATTCGCAGTCAGGTGTTGCGAGTTCGGGTCTCGCTGCTGTGCAACATAAAAGGGGCCATGTTCACTGCTCATCTTCATGCGCCGTCTTTCCTTCAGAGTCAGTGTGGTGCTGGATCAGTCTCCTCCTCCCCTCTCTCTCGGGATGGTTTCCCCGTCTGTCTTATCACCTTAGGTGGGTGCTGGGGGTTCATCTGAACGGAACGTGTCTCTCTGTCTGTCTGTCTGTCTGTCTGTCTCTCTCTCTCTCTCTCTCATCTGTGCACACACACACGCGCGCGCGCGCGTGTGTGTGTGTGTCTCTGTGTCTGTGCGCGCGCGCGCGCGTGTGTGTATGGACGCACATGCACGCTCGAGTGTGTGCCTGCCAAGACGTGAAGAGTTGGTCTGGAGCGTGAGTGAGTTGGAGTGAGGGAAGACAGTGAGGATTCTCCCAAACCAAACGTACATTTGTGCAGCTTTCCATGCCGCAGTGGCCGTGGGCACAACGTGAACAACTCTGTCAACCAAGGTCGAACCTGCTTTGAAAGCGATGTGCTGGCTGTCTTTGCATAAGTGGTGTACCACCAAGAACAGTTCAACAGTTTGCCTGCTAACCACTCTTTGACATGTGTCGAGGAGTGTGAAAGCCTGTGAAAGCTTTTGTCATCTAATTCTCTGTCCCAAAGTTTACCTGTGGGATTGGTTTTGCATGCACTCTTCTGGGGAAACTGTGTGCCTAGACTACTCCCCGTGTCCACTGCATCAACCACAGACCCAAAATAAAGTGCTGTATGGACAAACTTCGGGAGATTCTCTCTGTTCTTTATAGAGAGGCTGAATGCTACACGTGTTTTGAAAAACGGTAAACAGACAATACACATCAGACCACAAAGAATACTGAAATAGAGAATTTAGTCTTCATATGTTGCGAGACACCTCAGCCCCCTTGCCATCCTTCTCCGACCTCAATGCAGAGGTCAATCAATGTACCAGTAAACCCTTGTCCCTCCTCCATCCAATGAGCATAACCAGAGAATGAACGGAGAGAATGTACGTTAAACGAGAGTCCGGTGGTTCAGGTGCGCTCAACTTTTATCTGTCTGATTACACTTTGGGACCTTTCCTCCAAGAATGAAGACAAGTCACCTGTGTCTACAGGTACTGCTACACGGGCAACTCTCGGTTGTTGGAGAAAGTTCACGGTCAGACGTAACCGTTTGAAATGCACGGTTTGCCGCACGATCTATCGGACACTGACGAGGCAAACAAAGGATACGAGTGACAGGTCTGCTGCTGCGTAGCGTCAACGGAATGTTGGAAGTGTCACAAAGTCACGAGACTGGCGGACAGCTGAACAATATAATCGTTTTCTACTTGTTCTGGGAACGCTTCAGAAAACGGCGTGGCAGTCTAAGACTTTGGTTTCACGGGCTGTTTCCGTTTAGGACCAGTTGTGTATTGTGCAGGCTGGGTGCCGACTGTTGTTTTCTAGTTTTGTAGAGACGGGGGTGTGGGGCGTGTGTGTGTGTGTGTGTGTGTGTGTGTGTGGGGGGGGGGGGGGGGGGGGGAGGGGAGGGGGCTTATTAGCCGCAGAATGCAACCCACCCGTTCAGAACAAGGCAATTGGATTAAGGGAGGAATATTCGAAATACAGCTTTTCAACCGTTTAAAATACGTCGCTACAGAGACAAGCGATCTGTTTATGATTCGACTGGAACGGGACAATCCAAATGTAAGGCTGGAACTGATCGTGTCTGACAGCCCTTAACGAAGGCCCCATCATGTTTGCAGTCGTTTGGGTCAGCCCTTGCACGACATTTACGTATAATAAAGAGCCTACGATTCCAAACGTCCATTTGTTTTTTTCAACGTTTAAAAAATACTTTTCAACCCCTGTCCATGCTTTCTTTTATCAAAAGAAGCTGTCTGCCTCGATTTCTCTTGTTCTATGACTTTGCGTAACCTTGTCACGCTCCGACTCGGCTGAGCCGAAGACACGGCACGCCATACGCATATCAGATCGACTATCACACATACGGACCATCTAACTCATGATCTGAAAGGTCGCTACACAAGACGACGGGAGGAGGAGGAGGTGAGCGAAGAGGGAGGGTAGGAAGGGAATAGGGGCAGTTTGAAACTGGTTTAAGGCTGTCCTTACTGATCCTCCGGCTCCCTACAGTTCAAACCAGGCCCATTTCTACAACACGTGTCGGAGGTTTCAGTTGAAAACGGTTCACGTTCTGCATGACGAAACGCGGAAACTTGGACTAGCTGGTGTTTACAACAGCTCCCAAAATGCATTTAATGGACGTGTCAAAATTCAGGTCGACTGGTACTACTAGTACTTAAACGATCCGCTTCAATGGGTGTAAATTTGTTCACCATTTTCTCCAACTTCGTGTGGGGGAGGGAAACCCGCATTTTGACTGGAAATTCGAACTCCCGGAGCAGAGGAATAGATTCTGAAGTGCTGCACACGTGCACGAGCACGCACACACGTGAGCGCACGTTCGAGTGACGTGTACCGAGTGAAATATTTTCATGCTCTCTTTTGCGTCCACTTATTTATTTAAATTTTTTTTAATTATCATTAGCATGACCCTAGCCGTCTTGGGAAATCCAGAATGTCTCCGTCGTCTTGGGTACTGGAAACAAGACCGAAACGTGACACCTCCATCCCACTCACACTCTATCTCATCTCCCCCGGCGTAAAATCAAACATGATTTAAAAAAGGAAATTTTTATCGCCATTCCATCTTAAAAACAAAAAAAAGTTTCCGGTATGCCCCGTCCCTCCCCCCCCTCCCCGTCCCCGTTGTGGGTCAGGTGGAAAACGACAATTGGACCCCAGTTCGGTGATGAAGTCTACGAGCTGTCTGAACTGTTTTGCTTCGATGGCACGTCTGAAAAGTTAGAAAGAAACAACAGCACCACATACCGGATCTCATTACGAAAGTCACGACATGTCTAGGAGCTGCCCTCTCCGGAAAACCAGCAATTCATTGAGTCCAGATCCAGAATGAATGACAGATGTTAAGCTGTGAAAAAAGCACACTTTTGACATACTCTGATGGCGTTACTGTCTCCACCCCACCCACACCCCAATACCCCTTCAACTCCCAATTTATCATCACAGCCTCTCTCGGAGTATATAGCAAAGTTTTCAGCTGGTATATGTTTGCAGATGTCATATGGGCCTTCCTCACCGTGATTTAGTGAGCACACCTGCAGCACCTACACAGTCTTATTCAGCCCACCCCGCGGCTAAATGAGCCTTTTAACAGTTCCACTCTTCCAGCCATCGACCCAAACATCGACACTCTCCACCTCTATCCACCCGTACCCCACTTCCAGTCCCCACCACTTGTGTGTCCACCCGATGTCACGCTCTGATTCAGCCCAGTCATAGGTCACACAACAGAGTAGCAGTGCGCGTCAAGGCATGTACCCCACTGAATACCTGCGACCGCGGACTGAAATGTAGTAGGTTAAGGTACAGATGTAGAAGAAACCCTCAGCTTCGATTTTTTGGTGCTCCTGTCAACCCTTTTATTCCAGACCCATTCAAATTTTAACCCACATACTTCGCTTGCTGTACGTCCAAATGGTTCACGTTCAGCATTAAGAACTGCGGCAACGTCGTCACCCACAGCTGATTTGTAAGTTAATGTTATTTATAGCCCAGCCAACCGCAAAGGGCCAAGTCAGGGCTGTTACTGCGTTCAAGTCAACTCACACACCGTTAAAAGGCAAAAAACAAAAAATCCTCATTTACACACCTTCTAAAAACACCGGAAATTTTGTTTAAAAAAATCTTTCTGTTGTAAAATCATAGATTAGATGAAAAATGTCGATCCCTTTCAAAACTTCAAAGGTCACAAAAGGTAGGACATCTCTGAACAAGGTTTTCATGGAGTCTGCTGTAAAGTGTTTGTCTCACATCATGCAAAACCCAACACTTTAAAAGAGTATGTTTCTCTGTGAGTGGCACGTGACATTGAATGCACCACGGAGCTTCTTCACCTTTAAGACTGAAGAGTGAAAACGTGGAGCGCTTGAGCTCAATGGTACGATTTAAACCATGGGTGGGTCGCTGTAGTGGATGGCCGTCCCATCAGTTTGGGTGTTTCCCAAGCTTCCGCGCTGTGTGTATTTGCCAGCTGCTTTGGCGAGAGAAAGAAGAGATGTGTTGCGTTGGATAGGAGTAGGGATTAATAAGACGCGTGTCACGCACATACCCACATGCTGTCACGTAGTCATTTTTGTGTTTTTAGTTCCACGTGGTGTGTGTGCGTGTGTGCGCGCGCGCGCGCGCGCGCGCGCGTGTGTGTGTGTGTGTGTATGTGTGTGTGTGTATGATAGAGAGAGTGAGGATGAGTGCGTATGTGTGTGCATTCTGGTGGTGTGGCATATTCTTATAAACCTGTCCATCTATTCACGTTTGGTTTTACACACACACACACACACACACACACACACACACACACACACACACATTCCATACCTCACCTTGATCCAATGCCCATTGTAGCTATAACCCTACTCCCACCTACTCTCTCTTTCCCCACTTTCACCCTCTCCCCCCTCCCCTTTCTCCTCCCCCCCCCCCCACCCCCCAACACAAATATCTCCTGACTCTCCCCCTCTCTCACCACCATCATCCCTCCCCCAGCCTCTTCGCGCGCAGCTAACCACCTTGACCCGCCCCCCCCCCCCCCCCCTCACCTGTTGTTGTTGTGAGCCTGTACTCCATCCCCTCCATACTTGACGTGAATGGCGGTGATGTGTACACCGGTACCCTCGCCCACGGTCACGGACATGGTGACGTCTCAGAGGGTCAGGGAAGGGTGGGACGGCAGTGACGTGTGGGGGAGGGAAGTGGTAGCCCGAGGGGGGAGACGGATGATCAGTCGTCTGGAGTGTGACAGGGTCAGCGGTGCAGCAGATGATTTCCGCCTGACGGGCTGTCAACGCTGATGATGAGGCCGACTTGGGGCACGTTAATAGTCCGGGCAGACTGCCGACTTCTTCCCATCAACTGGCTGACGACCTGCGCAAAGAAAATAAACAAATACATACATATTTACATCAACTGGTGAAATGTCGAGGAGCAACGAGTGAATCTGAGAGAAAAACGACCTGATTCGAGGTCAAATCGTTAAAACACGTCTAAACACAAGAGGAGGATCTCTGGGTCAAAAACGCGTTGTTTCTGTATTTTTCATTAGTTCGTTCTTTTTTGCGTGGCGCGGTCTAGCTCCTCGGCTTTCTATCTGACCGTATAAAATGATGTTGTTAAAAACAGCGAATAAAACACGTAAGGAAAGAGATGAAGTCTTCAGACCCCGCGTTTGACGCCTACCTATTCCATCCACCACGAGGCGCTTGGAAGGGACAGTGAAAAGTGATTATCAAGTTCCGAGAAGACCTTTGATAAACTCATTTTTCGACCGTGACCTATCACCTTTTAACTTCCACGAGGGTTCATGATCTGCCCCCTAAGTGAAAATCACATTCATATACAGACTTGATGCAAAACACCAAAACAGTGCCTGCAGTGAACTCATTAATATCAAGACTGACTGCAAAACACCAAAATTCTTTCAAGCTGTAGGCAGCTTTTTTTTGTATTATTTCATGCTGCACATTTGTTGTCCTATTTTTTTCCCGGATCATTATAATGATAATAATTATGAGGACAATTTCTATAGCGCCTATCCTAACAACTTAGGCTACGGGGTGCTTTACAAGTTTTAACAATTCAACATCTAAAAATGTATGCAGGACACACACACACACACACACACACACACACACACTCTCTCTCTCTCTCTCTCTCTCTCTCATTCATACACAGACGCTAGTACGCACGCAAGCGCACACACACACACGCACACACTTCTGCGTTGACGAGTCATAAACATATGCACGCATGCACACACACACGCACGCACGCACATAGGCACACACACACACGCACACACACACACACACACACACGCACACACACTGGAACATAATGTCGCATACATAAACACACTATATAACACGGTGAACAGCTCATTTGTACACGAGCAAAGTGTGCAAGTGACATGCAGTAAATTAGGAATATTTCCGGTGGTATTCATTATGCAACCTTAACATTTGACTCGTAACAATGCCGTGAAATATATATCTTGTACGCGTCGTCTCGGTGTCTGGACAAGTTTAGATTTGGCATTTTGCAATTTTGAACCGTTTGTGGCTATTGGGAAAATGCTGTGATAATTGAATGCCCCCTAACGAACAGAAATATCCCTCGGTCTCACACTACCAGTTAAAGCCAGTATTTGAGAGGCAAAGCACCCACTTCACACACACCTCTGTTCATTACCATTGTCCCGTGACAACAGGCATCAGAGGAGCCATGAAGGATGACAGAGCTCAATCATGCACAGCAGAGTAAAGGTATTGTAACCGGTCCAGTCCTTCACGTTGTCTGTCCGGGACTTGTTGGTCGGCCTCTACAATACCAAGCCTCCAGTCGGATAAACCAGTAGAACGGTTTGGGGCGACGTTCATAGGGTACATGCTCCTGCCACAGAATCTTTTTTTTTTCGTCCTTTCTATGTACTGCTTATTCGTTTATTTTCTCTCTATTCATTTGTTTATTTACGTATTTGTTTATTTATTTATGTTCTACTTGACTTGTGTATCTTGTGTGAGGTGCGGAAATTCCGACTAAAGTACTTGCTCTGAGACGCCCGGATCTTTTAATTCTTGTGTTGGTTTTTTTTCCTTCCAAATCTTCTGCGAAGGTCCAGATATGCATTTCAGAGATGCGACACGTCAGATTTCCCACCTGCAAAACGGCCGGCAACGATTCTCAGCACTGGCCATCGGCGAGCGGGGCTAACAATCGGCGAGAGCGCGCTAGCGTCTCTTGAGGTTCTCTCGCTGGCGAGACAAAATGGCCGACGCGACAACGAACTTCTGATTAATGCACGAAACGCAGAAAAACTGCTCTGATTGGTGCAGAGAAAGGAATTGATCTCGCTCTCTGACAGCCAGTAATGATTCAAGAGAAAGCCATAATTGTGTTAAACAGCCTCAATTTGCGCTCCGCTTCTCAACATATCTCACCTCTCCTTTCTCCAGCCGCTAGCAAAAGCTAGCCCCTCGCGCGAATTCTCACGCCTACTTGTGAAAAGCGTCTCAACTTTTGCATCCACAGAGAAGGGTGGGTGCCACCAGTGATTATACAGCAATATACAGCCCCTCCCCTTCCACCACCACCCCGGCCCCGACCCTCCCCCCCGTGATCCCATCCCCCTCCCTCCCGGCTCCTCCCCTG
>JADBJO010003732.1:122500-130000 GCA_016801955.1 Conus betulinus
CCAGTGTCACGTAATGTTTCCTCTCACACAGACAACAGACTCATGCAGAGAGATGGCTGCTGAGACCAAAGAGCAGTTGTTAAGGCATTGTCCACTGGTATCAGTGGCTGGTATCAGTTTCAGCTTGTTGCTGTAAGTTGTGGACAACTGTGGGTACTCCCCACCCCCCTTAAAAGCCACGATTTTGAAATTGGGAACAGATTTAATTCATTATCTTGTTCCAACGTACATTGAATTTCATTGGGATCGAATGACGGTTGTTGATTTACAGACAATTTAAACAGAGGATGGGTCGAAATCAAAGTTCGCAAAATCTGTTCAGTTCACAAAATCATTTCAATAGTGGGTGTGGCCACCGCCATTGGCGAGACATTCCACGCAGCGACTCCTCATCGAGTTGACCAGTGTTCTGATGACCCTCTGAGGGATTCTCTGCCATTCCAGTTGCAGCATTTGGAAGAGATCCTGGCGGTCTCTGGGAGGTGGATGGTTCTCCTTCACACGTCTCCCCAACTCATCCCACATATGCTCGATGGGATTGAGGTCGGGACTATACGCCGGGAAGATCATCCTGTTGATGCCGGCCTGCACAATGAAGTTTTCGGCCACCCGGCCCTATGTGGCCGAGCATTGTCGTCTTGGAAGACTGCCATGGGTCCTATCCGTTGCATGGTCGGAACAACGAAAGGCGCCAGGATTTCATCCCGATAGCGGATGCCTGTGAGGTTTCCATCAATATGGTAGAGTGGTGTCTTGTGGTGGAGGCTGAAGGCACCCCATACCATAACAGATCCTCCCCCCAAAGGCCCTGGTCTGGCGAACAGCTGCATCAATGTAACGTTCACCAACACGCCTCCAAAAACTCTTCGGCCGTCATTGTGTTCAAGACTAAACCGCGACTCATCTGAAAAGAGGACCTGGGACCACTGTTGTTGGTTCCATCTCACATGACGATGGCAGAAAGCTCGGCGAGCCAGCCTATGGGCTGCTAGCAGTCGTGGTCGAACAGCTGGGCGACGTGATCTGAGGCCGAAGTGGTGAAGACGGTTTCGTATGGCTTGACGGCTGAGGATGGTGTTATTTGCCATACGAAGCTGCCTTTGGATGCTGGTGGAAGTGGTATCCCCGCTGCAATAGGGCCTGCCTCTCGATGAAACGATCTTCTCTGGGAGTAGTCTGCCTAGGCCGACCTGACCGTGGCCTCTCTTCAACGCTGTTGGTCGCCCTAAAACGCTGATTCAGTCTAACAATAACTGAATGATGCACACCAAGTCGTCGCGCCACTTCAGCCTTTGCAATGCCATCTTGTATCCACGCAATCGCCCTGGGTTTTGTCAAAGGTGCTAAGTTTTCTTCGTGGTGGCATGGTGAGAAAAGGGCTGACAGTAACCAACCCCGCGCTTAAACAGCCAAAAGAAGGGGCATAAACTCACTTGAGAGACTGCTCTGCACGGGAAAAAAGAATTTTTCATTTTACACATCTTGTGTCGTCGCAGCAAGCTTGATGCAAAACAGGCACAGTTAACGCAACTTTGCACTTTTTATCCCGCGCGGTAACGAGGTCACCAAGACCCCCGTGCGCACTACCAGTTGACACGGACAGACAGAAAGCTGGAATGTAGTATCAATGAAGTGACGCGGAAAGTCACACACACACACACACACACACACACACACACGCACACACACACGCACGCACACATACACACACACACACACTTACACACAACACACACACACACACACACACACACACACACATACACGCCAAAGTATTCTCTTCAGTCATCACGCCTATTATCATTATCCTTGACGTCTATATTGTAATCATCAGTCATATTATCGACAGACCTCTCAAAATCAAGAACAAGAATCTGCATTTCGGACTTCATTCTTTTTTCCAAACTTTTTTTTTTACAGAGAGAAGAAAAGGAACTAGGGGTGGGGACAGAGAGGCTTTTTTTTTTTTTTGGGGGGGGGGGGGGGGGGGGGGGTGGGGAGCGGAGGAGGGGAGTGAGGCAGAAGTAAAGAAAAATGCAAAATGTGGGAGTTTAGGAAAATGGCGACAGCATATCTTCACGATTTTCTGGATCCCCCCCCCCCCCCCCCCAGCCCATTTGTTTATGTCTGTCTTCGTCCACAATACCATCCCACCCTGATAATGGCCCCCGTGTTTGGCTGGGCAATAAACAACCTGACTTGATCTGACTGACCTGACCAAGCACTGTCTGAACCCTTAGGACGCTACATTCTAGAACCTTAGGATGTTCTCTCTCTCTCTCTCTCTCTCTCTCTCTCTCTCTCTCTCTCTCTCTCTCTCTCTCTCTTGATGCCTATCACCTAACCAGCTCTGAAGCTATGCTCATATCCTTCGCTCTGTTTACGCCCAGTAGTTTGTTGTTTAAAATCTGTCATGTGTTTCCTCTTGCTTCCAGAGCTACGTACACCTTACAGCAGCATCGTTGACGTTGGTGCAGGTCAGCAGACAGAAATGCACCGAGCCGTGCTGTAAAACATTGCAGTCAAACGGGCGCCGAGTTCCAGAGGGTTCAAATGGTACCAACTGCCATCTCTCTCTCTCTCTCTCTCTCTCTGCAAATATACGTTTGTCAGTTTGCCTTTCATCAGTCAAAGATCAGCAACTTGCTCATTCGCGTAGTTGTTCGCTTTTGTTGCACTTTTGTTATTCATGTCTGTTGTTATACATTATGCTGATGTCCCATGTACGAGGGTTCTTTTGTTTGTTTGTGTATTCGCTTGTTTTGTTTTTGGACCGCGCGTTTGTCTGTGTTTATGTTAGTTACTAACCCCCCTTCTTCCCACCCTCGTCCTTTCCCTCCCACTTCCTCATGATCTTTTTTATGCATGGGTCAGTGGCTTCACAATTAAAGCGGCGTGTCAGTGTCAGTCTCTCTCTCTCTCTAACACACATACACACAGTCTCTCTCTCTCTCTCTCCCTCTAACACACATACACAGTCTCTCTCTCTCTCTCTCTCTCTCTCTCTCTCCAACACACACAGTCTCCCTCTCTCTCTCTCTCTCCCTCTCTCTCTCTCTCTCTCTAACACACACACAGTCTCCCTCTCTCTCTCTAACACATACACATGGTCTCTCCCTCTCTCTCTTTCTCTCTTCAGCTCTCTCTCTCTCTCTCTCTCTCTCTCTCTCTAACAAAACAGGTTTAGCGCAGCACAGACGACCGCAGGGTATTGCCCTGTGTCCCATTTCCCAATGATATCATCCTTTCCATCGCTATTCATAATCCATATCCAGTTCCCATTTACATTCACCTATATTGATAGTTTTCTGCACAAACGATTCACTGACTCGCTGTGTTGAAATACGGGCTCTAGTTGTGGGCGCTCATGCGAGGTCTCCTTGGCTGAGAGAACACAGACTGGCTGTGTGTATGCCATGGCGGCGAGTTATCCCCCCCCTCGTCCAGAATGGTGTCCCCCGGGGGAAGTTTGGGCTGCCAGATTTTGGTTATGGTGACATGATCTGAACAAACGCCATTGATCTATCTATCGACCTATTTATATGTCATAAAACATATACTAGCATGGGTGCGTGGGCGTGAGCGAACGTGTGTGTGTGTGTGTGTGTGTGTGTGTGTGTGTGTGTGTGTGTGTGTGTGTGTGTGTGTGTGTGTGTGTGTTTGTGTGTTTGTGTGTGTGTGTGTTGTTGTTGTGTGTCTTCAAATTAATGTCTTTCCTAGTGATATTTATACGAACGCGTTATACCATAAATAATTTTGGTCCGACACCTCTCTCTCTCTCTCCTCTCTCTCTCTCTCTGTGTGTGTGTGTGTGTGTGTGTGTGTGTGTGTGTGTGTGTGTGTTTGTGTGTGTGTGTGTGTGTTTGTGTTGTTGTTGTTGATTTGATTTATAGTCTGTTCACACTTGGTGATATTAGACTTTACGTGGGGGGGGGGGGGGGGGGGGGGGGGGGGGGGGGGGGGGGGGGGGGGGGGGGGGGGGGGGGGGGGGGGGGGGGGGGGGGGGGGAAGGAGTAGGACAGAGGGGAGGAAAAGGTGAGAAATAATGTCAAGAACAGTACAAATTTAAAATGTAAACTACACTATCATGATCATAAAAATATGCTAATTTGAGACTGAGAGATAATTTTTGCAACATCAACATTTTCTAACTAAAAGAAATAGCGTGAACCGGTTTAGATTTCGAAATTTCAATGTTTGCTTTTGAATAAAAAGCATTCAAAATGGGGCAATGGAAAAGTATATGTTCACCAGATAATAGCTTAGAACATGCACACGCTATATTTTGGGAATATTTGGTCTTCCCAACAGTTCAAACGTATCTTGTATATTAAACTAGAAATATGTCTAGGATATGTTTCCATTACACATTTATTTTGAGACTTCTCAATTCGGAAACAGCTTTCCATAACTTAAGTGATATTTAGACGAATGCGCGCGCGCGCGCGTGTGTGTGTGTGTGTGGGGGGGGGGGGGGGTGGGGTGGGGGTGCATTTTATAGACAGATAGACAGACAGATATACTGATGGAATAGATAGATTAATGCGTAGATACACAGATTGATGCATAGGTAGATAATGGTAAACTTCAATCCGCAGTAGATAAGCGAAACCATCGAGAGAGAGAGAGAGAGAGAGAGAGAGAGAGAGAGAGAGAGAGAGAGAGAGAGAGAGAGAGAGAGAGAGAGAGAGAGAGAGCTGTAATACCACAGAACTTACATCGGGTCCGACACTAAGCGAGTGAGAACGCAGTAAGCACGTGACTAACGCCCAGACTAACGGAAATCAAAAGCAAGTTGTTTCAACAATCAAAGGCTGATCTAAAGGAAAGTTTGCAACAAGCAACGTTTAGAGAGAGAGAGAGAGAGAGAGAGGGAGGGAGGGAGGGAGAGAGAGAGGGGGGGGGGGTCAAAAGAGAGAGACAGACAGACAGAGACAGAGAACGGGCAGATACATACAGACAAAAAGGTTGAAAAGGACAGGACAATTAAATGCATGTAGATGAGCAGTAGAAAACAGCGCAAATAAACGCCCACCGAAAAGCGCGCAGTCTGCATGCCAACAAGAGCGCGTTTTCAAGCACTGTGTTTCTGTTATTTCTGTGTCAATAAGCACCTGGTTGTAACCTGTGTTCACATTTTGACAGCGAGAGTAAACTATTAAAACTGTAGTTCAATTCACATGTACATTTACTGCGAGCGAGCGAGTGGTGTGTGTGTGTGTGTGTGTGTGTGTGTGTGTGTGTGTGTGTGTGTGTGTGTGTGTACTGTGTGTGTGTGTGTGTGTGTGTGTGTGTGGTGTGTGTGTGTGTGTGTGTGTGTGTGTACAGAATGAGAGAGAGACAGAGAGAGAAAGAGACAACATGTGTATGCGTGCGTGTGTGTGTGTGAGTGTGTGTGTGCGCGCGCGCGCGTGTTCGTGTTTGCGTGCGTGCGTGCGAATGTATGTGTTCCAGGTAATCCATCCGCTTTCGGAGGTTTTGGGAGATGCGCTTCACCCTAACTGACATACTACCCAGCTACCCCTTTGACTGGTGTGAGCTATACACTACTGTTGTTGTTGTTGCTGTTGTCGTCGCTTTTGATTTTGTTGCTTAAATCCGAACCACAATTTGCACATATGAGGACTGGCGCTATGAAAATGCAGTAAGAAAAACAAAAAGTGCACAATGAAAGATATAGATAAAAAAATAGAATGGTACGGGTAAAAATGGGGGGGGGGTGGTGGGAGGGGTGGGGGGGGGGGGGGGGGGGGGGGGGGGGGGTGGGGGGGGGACAGGGGATGAAGGCTGAAAACCACGGGGAGTAACTTGAAAAGACAGCAAGGACCCCTACGGGATATTTAAAAAGTTTTTAAACTTTCATTTTCAAGCAACGTATCATGACATAAAAAGGTGTTTAAACCTCACTTTTAAAAAAAATCCCAAGTATTGCTCTTGCAAAGAGAGACGAACAGACAAAAGACATACATTAATCACACATTGCGCAATATGTACAGCACGACTACCCTTACCCTTACCTTACCTTACCTCTCGCCCACTTCAGCTGGTTCACAGCCGCTACCCGACCAAACACGAGAGGGCTTGGAAACCTGCATAAGCCTCACACAAAAAGGAAGAGGCTGACAGCACTAAATGGGTGTACGTGTATGTGAAGGGGCGGGGGGGGGGGGGGGGTGAGGGGGAGCTGAGCGAGAAGAGAAGAATAACCCCCCCCCCCCCCTTTCCCCTCGTATCCGCATGTGTGCACAAAACTCCTGGTTTGAAAACCCTACTTTACAGTTGTTTATTTACAGTAAAAATAAAAGCTGCCCAGCGTGAGCAGTAACGCCCACTGGTAAAATAAAGTATCATAATTTTCCCTTCGTTACGATATGTCTAAAAAGCGTTTCAAATATTTCCTAGGGAATATGTACAATTTTTAGTGTCAGAATCTTCAAATGGTTGAAGGTGGACAGCTAAGAAAGAAAAAGAAGAAGAAGAAGAAGAAGAAGACCCCAACACCCGATATTTCTGAATAGCAAAGTATGGTTCCTCGCGAATCAAACTTCAGTGTGTAGCTGTATATCTGATTCCCATACAAGAACGCTGGTTGATAAAAGAGAAGTTACAGCCATGATTGCGGCACTTTCCTCGGTCGTGGCAAGGTGGGGGGGGGGGGGGGGGGGGGGGGGAGGGGGGAGGGGGGGGGGGACAATTCCACCTCACTTTCAGCCTCAGCTACTCATTAAAACAGTTTTGAGAATCAAGCAAATGCCGCCAACGCACCTTTTTTTTTTCCTTTTTTTTTTTTTTTTTAAAACAGCCCCACCCCAGCCCCTCCGCACTCCCTCCAGCACACTCCCCTGTGTGCGTTTTGACAAACAAATCCATGCTGACTGAGCAGGGCTCCAGCCCTACCCCACCTCCTTCTCTTTACTTCTGCCAACAGATTCTATAACGTCTTTGCACTTTTTATTTTCTGCTGCGCAGAACTAATAGCTTTGGCATTGCACCTCTCTCTCTCTCTCCCCTCTCTCTCTCTCTCACGGCTCCGTTTTGTGTGTGTGTGTGTGTGTGTGTGTGTGTGTGTGTGTGTGTGTGTGTGTGTGCACGCACAAGCACGCCCATGTTTGACACAAATGCTCGCCACAGGTGAAATAATGTTACCCAAAGTGAGTGGAAAAGCGAAGGGGAGAGAGAGAGAGAGAGAGAGAGAGAGAGAGAGCGTGTGTGTGTGTGTGTGTGTGTGTGTGTGTGTGTGTGTGTGTGTGTGTGTGTGTGTGTGTGTGTGTGTGTGTGTGTGTGTGTGTGTGTGTGTGTGTGTGTGTGTGTGTGTGTGTGTGTGTGTGTGTGTGCGTGAGACAGACAGACAGACAGATAGACAGGCAGACAGACAGAGAGAAACTACGTTTGTATATATGCGTTTGTGGGTGGGGCTCCTATGTAACACAGGACTGACAACCCTAGAACGAACAACGTCCGTTCTGCTGGATTGCCGGAGCATGCACCGACATCGGCTGT
>JADBJO010003732.1:150000-152500 GCA_016801955.1 Conus betulinus
GGTTATTTCTGCTTGTGCATGCTGATGACTTCAGCCAATGGAAAAATAAAGCAAATGATTTTCGTCACTTTCTCTGTCATGCCTTTAAGCTTCAAGGCACAATTTGATTTTGATATTGTACAAATCGCTGACATAGTAAATATAACATTGTAGAGTTTTTGTTTTGAAAAGTTTATACATGTCACAGTACCCTTCATACTGTGGCCCATGGCATTAATGTATGAATAAACCTTTTTTCCATTTCAGTCATTCATTTCTCTTTTTTTTTTCCTTTCTCTCTTTCCTCGCTTTCATTCATTCTTTTTCTACCGACGATTTGGATTTCCCTTCCTCTCCCCACGCCCTCTCTTTTCATTTCTTTCTTTTACCTCTTCTTTCCCTCATTCTCGTTTTTTTTTTTCTTTTTATTCCCCTTCCTTTCTTTGTTTTGCTCAACTCTTCTCTACACACGATCTGGCAGCATTTCAAAAACACAAGTCTTTCCTTTCCCAGTTTATTATGAGGAAATGTCCATCGATAGTGACTGTAGTTGCGCAACTGACCACATCAGGACAGAAGCAGTGTGACTCAATATTGCAAGGCCTCTAAGTGATCAGGCAGGTATGTCGTCTGTACACACCAACAAGAGGTTCATTGAAATGTAGCAAAATTGGGTACAAAATGATGTAAAAAGAGATTATACCGATGATTCAAAGAACTGAATTCTAGATTATGGTGCGTTAAGTATACAAAGGAGGCGAGGTTGAGAAAGAAATATCGGTTACAGACAGACAGTAGACTGATAGAATCAGAAAAAAAAAATACCGAAAGAAAGAGAGTTACTGATTGGCTGACTGAGTCGATGGTAATAAATAATATCATTATCGTTATACTTATCGTTGACTGACAGGGTTGAAGAATGAAATTGATGAACACAAAGACGTCAGCTTTACACTACCATTAGAAGGTGAAAGATAGAAAAAAAGTCAGAATTCTTTATCTTCCAACACACACACACACACACACACACACACACACACACACACACACACACACACACACACACACTTGGTATGCAGGTGCGTATGAACAAAGGCACAACACACCAAAGCCATAATTGAAGTATAAGAAGAAAATTCAGGAAAAAAAAAAAAAAAAAAACTAATGGGACGGCACCTGGGCCATTCCAGTAAAATCACTCTTGGGCATCATGAGTCTTAACGCCTTTGCGTAAAAACAGAGTAAAAAGTAAAACATTTCTAAGAAATAAACTGTGACCTTTACAGGCCAAAGTCATGTCAAAACACGTGAAACATTCCAGTGGAATCAGTCCTGGTAACAGTAAATGAAAGTCTTCAAAAACAACACTGTGAAATTTTCGAAGAAAGTGAGTCATGACTTATCAATGAAAGTCATGCTGTGCATTACAGAAAATATTCCGCTTCTACAGTACGGTTTTGTTGTTGTTGTTGTTAAACAACCATCTATTTTGGTTAAAAACAACAACAACAACAACAACAATAAACTGCCGGTGTATCCGAATCAGACTATGCAGAAAATTAATGTCAACTCTCTCTCTCTCTCTCTCTCTCTCTCTCTCTGCTCACCTGATACGTTTCCACGAACACAACCAAGCACAATACAGTCTAACCAAAATCAGCCAGTACCATCAGTCTCACGGCTAATCACTACAGTGCTGCAGTTTATCCCAGAGCAAAGGGACGTAACTCAATTTTTTTTTTTTTTTTTTTTTTCGCTCGCTCCCGTTAAGGGAGACGGCTGGAGTGACGTGTCTTTTTTTTTTTTTTTTCGTCACTTCACAGTCTTTGATTCAGTTCCGTCCTTTCAATCATGTAAGAATATCCAACGATACGACACTGCAGCTAAAGTTCTGGTCAGCAGAAAACATACCCGAAGATAAATTTGACAGATTTCTGTTTACTACAAGTAACTGGTACACTAAAACCTCTGCGCGTGCGAACGTGCGCGCACGAGTGTGTGTGTGTGTGTGTGTGTGTGTGTGTGTGTGTGTGTGTGTGTGTGCGTACGTGCGTGCGTGCGTGTGTGTGTGTTTGAGAGAGAGAGAGAGAGAGAGAGAGAGAGAGAGAGAGAGAGAGAGAGAGAGAGCCAAAACTAGTAAATGCATCATTCTAGTTATTAAAGTGTACTTAGTAACTGCTCGCGGCAATGAAACCGTTATTTTTCAAGATCAGCAATAGCCTGAACTGTGTCTCATCTTCTATCACCACCTTCATGACCAGTCTTAACTTCAGCATCACTGCAGCTACTGATGATGGCAAATGTCGTCAAAGATGACGCCGATGTCAATGATCTTGATGATGGCGACTAACAGCGAAAAAAAAAAAAAAAAAAAAAAAAAAAAAAAAACCAGACGGAAACTAAGGAAAATGAACAGAGAGGTGACAGGAAGAAGACGAAGAGCAACGGTAATAACAAGTTATAGTAACAGACAAAATCGTACATCAAATCAAATCAACGATTTCAGAAGTTAAATTCCAAG
>JADBJO010003732.1:157500-160000 GCA_016801955.1 Conus betulinus
AAGGACAGAACCATCACATTTCGTTCAAGGACAGACCCGTTACATTTTGGTGTCCATCTGGATCAAAGTGTAACTTCATGACTTTCGTCACTTCCTTACCATCGGGATATCCGGCTTTGGGCAACATTTTCGTCAGTTTCTCTACAAGTACCATGTGGATTTCAAAGAAAAAAAAATCAGGCTCATTCACAGGCTCATTTAATGTATGGATCTCATAGAAAAAGAAAACATGATGAGGTTTATTTACCGTTGTATTGACATATATGATCTGGTCAGATCTGAAGGGGGTCGGGAGAATCCAGGTTCAGTGCGCCAAGCAATGACCTGTTGGTCCTCGCAGAGGTCTGCGCCCTCAACGTGCTCTGTCGATTCGTGTTCTCTAGCCTTTCATTCTATTTCATTGTACTCTTGTGTTCACTGTACTCTTGTGCTCTGTCGATTCGTGTTCTCTAGCCTTTCATTCTATTTCACTGTACTCTTTGTCCCCCCCCCCCACCCCCCCACCCCCACCCCCTATTATCATCCAGTACTCATTTCAGTTCAGTCCTATGTTGAGTTTCTAACCTCCTATATCGGCACCGCGTCGTTGCAGTCCTGAAAGACGAGTTCTGCAGTGCCCCAGTGATCGAGTAGCAACCGGCTTTATTTGATTTGAACTTATTTGTATTCCGTTCCAACAACATTTCACTAATTCCTTCGTCATTTTGTGACCACTCACACTAGCCCGCCCTTGTTTTCAAGATGTGGGAACACAGCGTCACAGCAGAAGAGCAGTAGCCTTTGATTATTTACTGTTTGAAAAAAAAGAAACGCATAAGTGTTCACCAAGTCAGTAACCACCCTTTGACTCTGTCATGTTGACAAATGACAGAATTCTTCAAACGCAGTTATATGCGGATATATTGTCGAAGTCCAAACCTGGTATCCGGGACCTAGTTGAAGGTTACAAAGAATTTATGTTGCGGTTTATTTTATATGGTTTTTGAAAAAAAAAAAAGACATGTTTATTCAAACGAAAGAAGAAATTGCCTTTTCTTCCTTCTTTTGGTATTTCACTACAGTCTACTCAATTTTTTTTCCAGTCTGTTACGAAACTGTCGTCATTGTTGCCGACCACCTTGTACACAACCCCTCCTCCGTAGCATTACCCCCACGCTGTCCGTTTTGTCCCACCATCCCCTCTCCACCTCTGTCCACCACCTCCCTCCTACACAGCCTGTCGCTGTGTAAGCACCGACTAGTTTTCACCTTCCTCCGACACAGCCTGTCGCTGTGTAAGCACTATTTTTCCTTCCCTCCGACACAGCTGTCGCTGTGTAGTCCAAAGACTATTTTTTCACTTTCCTCCGACACAGCCTGTCGCTGTGTAAGCACCGAGCTAGTTTTCACCTTCCCTCCGACACAGCCTGTCGCTGTGTGTTTTTCACCTTCCCTCCTACACAGCCTGTCGCTGTGTAAGCACTATTTTTCACCTTCCCTCCGACACAGCCTGTTTGTAAGCACCGACTATTTTTCACCTTTCCTCCGACACAGCCTGTCGCTGTGTAAGCACCGACTACTTTTCACCTTCCCTCCGACGCAGCCTGTCGCTGTGTAAGCACCGACTAGTTTTCACCTTCCCTCCGAAACAGCCTGTCGCTGTGTAAGCACCGACTAGTTTTCACCTTTCCTCCGACACAGCCTGTCGCTGTGTAAGCACCGACTACTTTCACCTTCCCTCCTACACAGCCTGTCGCTGTGTAAGCACCGACTAGTTTTCACCTTCCCTCCGACACAGCCTGTCGCTGTGTAAGCACCGACTAGTTTTCACCTTCCCTCCGACACAGCCTGTCGCTGTGTAAGCACCATTTTTCACCTTCCCTCCGACACAGCCTGTCGCTGTGTAAGCACCATTTTTCACCTTCCCTCCGACACAGCCTGTCGCTGTGTAAGCACGATAGTTTTCACCTTCCCTCCGACACAGCCTGTCGCTGTGTAAGCACCATTTTTCACCTTCCCTCCGACACAGCCTGTCGCTGTGTAAGCACCATTTTTCACCTTCCCTCCGACACAGCCTGTCGCTGTGTAAGCACCGACTAGTTTTCACCTTCCCTCCGACACAGCCTGTCGCTACTGTAAGCACCATTTTTCACCTTCCCTCCGACACAGCCTGTCGCTGTGTAAGCACCGACTAGTTTTCACCTTCCCTTCGACACAGCCTGTCGCTGTGTAAGCACCATTTTTCACCTTCCCCTCCGACACAGCCTGTCGCTGTGTAAGCACCATTTTTCACCTTCCCTCCGACACAGCCTGTCGCTGTGTAAGCACCATTTTTCACCTTCCCTCCTACACAGCCTGTCGCTGTGTAAGCACCATTTTTCACCTTCCCTCCTACACAGCCTGTCGCTGTGTAAGCACCGACTATTTCTCACCTTCAGGCCCAACGCCCAGTCCCCCGACATATAGGGCAGATGGGCCCCAATACCTTTTCATCCACCGGTTGTTTTCCATTTCTCAGCCA
>JADBJO010003732.1:165000-167500 GCA_016801955.1 Conus betulinus
ACTTCAGCTTTTCTTTATGCAACAGACACACAACACACAAACACACGCCGACGCGCGCGCGCGCGCACACACACACACACACACACACACACACACACACACACACACACACACACACACACACACACACACGCTCGCTCGCACACACACACACACACACACACACACACATCCACACACAGATAAATTGATAGATGGATAGATAGAGACAGACAGATAGATAGACAGAGAGATAATTACAGTTCCCTTGCTTTATTGACATGTAAACAGTCGTTTTACTCCCTGTTTTCAATTGGTATGGGGTATTTTCACTCCGTGATGGACATCTTAAGGGTATAAAACAGAAACACTGACCTTGCAGTACTCAGTTTGCAAGTTCTGATTTTATGATTATCGTCTTCAGATTCTCCAGCTACCTCCAGGACCGCGCACTTGCCGACTGTTGCTGTCTTCTGATCTGCCCTGGTTCTTCGATCTAATGTTCTCGCTCAGTGAGGCAAAAAAGCACAACTCGTTTCCTTTAATCACACTTAGACAAGACATTTTGTATCCAATGATATGTGGCAAGAACTGGTTCAAGAGTTGGAATACTGGTCTAAAATGAACCCATGAAATTTGAGGGGTGGGGTGGGGAGGGGTCGATATCTTTCTTGCGATGATACACATGGATATTTCTGAGAGTATATTGCGTTGAATAGTGTAGAATCTGCCTCTCTTCAGTAACCTCTCTGTGGGCATGCATGCGTTTGCCCCTTTTAAGTGAAACTGACGAGTCATCAAATGAAGTTCAGGCATGCAAGACAACTGTTTTGGAAATTTTAATGCACGAATTAAAACTCTGAAGAAAATAAAGGCAAAATGTGAACTTACATACTGATCACTCCATGGACATACTGTACGGCCTCCCTCCGTTCTCAGTTATTTTCTGGCTGCGCTTCTCTCTCAACAGATAGCTCATTATATCCCCTACCTTGTTTTCACCTTTTTTTTTACATGTTCGTGTGTTTAACCAAATCTGAAAAGAACTGACGACATGATTTCATTACAATGCGCGAATGTGGACGAAACATGTTAGGGTGACGAAGTCGGAAGAAACCGGCAAACAAACGTGACAAATCCACCTTCTCTCCAGTCAAAATCGCGTGCTGCCAGCGAAAGGCCTGGCAAATACGAGTTACTGTGCCCTTTTTCAGCTTATCATTGTCATGGTTACAGCTGTCTGGGACGCTCCCTGTGTCACACGATTACAAAATTTCCAATGGCAGAAGCTTAGCTTCAAACTTTCGCCGTTCACAAATTGTAATCTAGGTGCTCGCCGTTCTTTGACAGGGTGATTAAACGCACAAGACACTGTTTCAAAGGCGAGTCTCAAGGTCACTGTGCGTCATTTGGACACACACACACACACACACACACACACACACACACACACACACACACACACACACACACACACACACACACATATATATATAGATATATATATATATATATATTTGTATATTGTGTGTTATGTGTGCATGTCCTGGAACAGTGAGGAATAGAAATGTCTGGAATATGTCTTATCTTAATGCTTTTTAATGATAAATCACTCTCTCTCTCTCTCTCTCTCTCTCTCTCTCTCTCTCTCTCTCTCTCATACATGCACACATTTATGTATATATAATTATGAGTGGCTGAGTGCATCCTTTACTTGCACTACCAAAAAGGAGAAAGATTGTAATTCCCATTTTGGTGTTACACGCATGTTTTATTGTTTGAAAGTAATTTTAATTTTCGGTGTCACGTTTGTAACTATAAATATGTATATCTTAACTTTTAGGGCAGCGGTCACAAATGTAATTTCTCTTGTAACGAGAGATAATAAAGTTTTCTGAATCTGAATCTGAATATACCGAGCACCATCTACAATCTGAGACATAAGAGCAAGCTTTGTTTATAATTCAATATTTCTTGCAGTATATATATATATATATATATATATATATATATATATGTGTGTGTGTGTGTGTGTGTGTGTGTGTGTGTGGTGTGTGTGTGTGTGTGTGTGTGTGTGTGTGTGTGCACACACACACACACACACACAGAGAAAAAGAGAGAGAGACAGACAGAGAGACAGACAGACAGACAGAGAGATTATGATTTTAGTTTTTCAGCAACTTTTTTTTCTTACCGTACTTTTTTTTCGGTTTACTTTCCTACCCTTCGCTGGCTGCTTTGGGGGTGCTGTGGCATTCTGTTCTTTTTAACCCTTGGTGATGAGAACACCACAGAATTATAAACTTTGGTATACTTCCTGGGTTCCCAGGCAGAAAGACCACGTCATACTGACCGGCTGCCGCGAACACGCAAAACAAAGGAAACAGTCAGAGCACGTAGTGAAGCTTGTCCAAGGTCAGGCTGTCTCCAGTCGCTGTAAACTGGCTTTATAGTCTGAGAGGCTCTTCAGTGTGGCTGTGAACTACGTGAAATGGTTTTACAACCTTCCAGGACATTTTCT
>JADBJO010003732.1:170000-175000 GCA_016801955.1 Conus betulinus
TCTAAACGAATGCCACTCCCCCCCCCCCCCCCCCCCCCCCCCCCCCCCAAAACAAAAAAGCCACCATTTTACTGATGACCCATGGGTTAAGTCAAGATCTCACACATCGGGAATAATGGATTCGAACACTGTAAGATATCTAATTAGTAACCCGATCATTAGGGGATCTTAACTATCTCCTATCAACAGTTGCCTGTGCTGTGGACTCAAACAAGACGATGGGACCTCTGAGCTGTGAGTCGCCCACACCTCAGATTCTTTTCTAGCGAACACTGCAGGTGCGCGTATCTCTCGGTCTCAGTTGACACTGGGAAAGAGCTACTTTCGTTCTGAACTGAAGCCTAGGGTCCATCGATCCACAAATTTCCAAACCGAATCAATGCCACTCCCAAAGCAAACGATTTCTAAAGCATGGCATTCTCCATTCCCCATGCAAGATTGATCACTGAGAGCGCATGGAGCGAATGAGGAAAATTAGCTGTTGTTAAGGAAACACGGACTTTTTTTCAAAACAAAAATAATTCTGACGTCACACAAATCTTCATAACACACACACACACACACACACACACACACACACACACACACACACACACACACACACACACACACACACACACACACACAGAAGAGTCTGTACGCACACGCATTAGCAACTCGGTGAATCGATTCGAAATTGTTTCCCCCTGTCTAAGAGCCCCCCCACCCCCCACACCACCCCCACCCCCACCCCACCCTCGGCGGTGTTCAGGAAGTGGTGGTAAAGGGCACAGTGTGATCGGCTGTCCGCATCAAGCGCTCGGACGTGCGGACCATTCACCAGGCTCCATTAGCCATCTCTTGACTCCGCCGCCCTGAAGGTTATGGCCGAAACAACGGAGACAGTGATGAAGGCGTTGTTGTTGTTGTTGCGTCTCTTCATCAAGGTAAGCGGAACAAGATGTCTGGCCCGCCCAGTGGCCCGAGCACTGACGTAACCTTCAGAAGGTTGAGTGTTCCTTTCGCTTCTTTCCCAACAGCATCATAACTGGCATCCTCCCGCCCCACCTTAACATACTGTCTGTGAAGTAAGTCCCGTTTCCCCGCTCTCTGGGGACGGTTGGTTCCGTTGGCCGTATCGCCTGATGTGAGATCCCACACCTTGAACGCGAATGAAACCCAAACTAACCTAGTCCTCCGGAACCAAGCTTCTTTCAGGTGGGTCAATAACAAAGGAAAGGAGGGATCGGTTCTTGTCTCTCTCTTTCCTAGCCATCTGACTGACTTACGCTGTTGAAAAGTTCTGGGTGCATGATTCTTCTATGGACTTCTTTTTTTCTTCTTAATGACTAAAACTAAAACACCACCAAGAGTACGCTTAAGTGCACGAATAAGAATCCATGCATTCATCCGGAGGGTAACACTCTTCCACGCTGGCTCCGCGACTAAAGAATCATCATTGTCCGTCAGCAGGGGGGCTTAGTATGTGCAGTCTTGCGTACATTCAATCAGACACAACGACGCGGCAGCAATGCAGTGTCTCCTCTGGCTGCTGGCCTCATGACGATTACCTTGCTTGCTCCCTGTAGAGTGCCGATGCAGAGTTGTTGCACAACGATCTGGGTGTGGCTGGGGGGGTATGGGGTGGTGGGGGTGACAGTCGTGGGAACAATGTCGCTGGGTGAAAGGATGGAGAAGGGACGGTTGGGAAGAGGGGTAAAGGGGAGGGGGGAAAGAAAAGAGAGAGAGAGGCACGGATGATAGGACAAAACAAGATGCAAAGCAAATAAACGTACTCCCAGTTTATCTTGAATACGCATGTAAAAAAAAAAAACGTCGCAATCAAACATGCGTCAGAATGTATTTTGTCACTGAGATGAGAAATCGGCCTAGTACTTTCGGAGATATTCCATAATGAACATACCTACACATTTTCAGAAAGATCAGCCCAGACGTTTGTCTGGAGTGAGTAGAACACATTGTGACCACACACACACACACACACACACACACACACACACACACACACACACACACACACACAGCATTTCTTCGTTCCCATTGTAAAGTACTCCCTGTTCTATAAGAGTACAGTGATGGATTAAGACTTGTACCGGTTGTGATACCTATGAATTCAAAGTCTATTCAATTATTATTTATTCAATCAATTGAACATGTCGCAAAGGAATGTGATTTCAATTACCTGTGATGGACACCAGTGCTGCTAAAACGCCATTGATGACGTAATGCACGAGGAACTTCCGGTGCACCACATAACTGAAACAGGTCAAGGCAACAAAGTAAACAACTAAGCTGATGAATATATCTGTACTACAGCAGTTTGTACCTTTAACTGAAAAAAACAACACAAAACACAATAGAATCCCTTGCTGCCTCTCGGGCATCTGAGTTCACACGCGCGCACACACACACACACACACACACACACACACACACACACACACGCCCGCACGCACGCACGCACCCACGCACGCACGCACGCACGCACGCACGCACACACACACACACACACACACACACACACACACACACACACACACACGCACGCACGCACGCACGCACGCACGCACGCACACCCTCAGTCTCAGAAGGAGAGACAGACAGACAGAGAAAGAGAGAGAGAGAGAGAGAGAGAGAGAGGACAAACAAAGATAACATGTCCATTCTTGGTCTCCCTCTATTACACATACAATCATATGAACACATTTTCATACACTTAGACACATATGCGCGCGCGAACACACACACACACACACACACACACACACACACACACACACACACACACACACACACACACACAGACACACACATATATATATATGTATGTATATATATATATATATATATATATATATATATATATATATATATATATATATATATATATATATATATGTATGTATGTCTACACACACACACATACACACAGTCTCTCTCTCTCTCTCTCTCTCTCACACACACACACACACACACACACACACACACACACACACACATAGATCGATGACGAAAAAAAAACCGTTGTGGCCAGAGGACAGGAAAGGCAACAAAATGGAAACGGGGGGATCAGGAAACGCCAAACGACCAATGAGTCGAAAAGGGAACAAGGCCGCCACAGTACAGTCCAATCCTGTTCACAGGCCCGGTCGGGCACGTAGGCCAACATCTGGGCTGTCAAACCATGCACAGTATTATTTTTCATGTCACAGGGGCAGCAGCTCTGTAAAGCATGGTTGCAAACAGCTGTGATCTTATTTCCAGATCATACAGGTTAAACGTGTTCAGGAGGGTTCGCAAGAATGGCGTCCCTTTGCAGATGTCGCACAGAGGTTTTGAGGCCCACATGGAATTCGCTAGGATTTGTTATTGTTGTTGATGTTGTTGTTGTTATTGTTGTTGTTCTTGCTGTTGCTGTTGCTGCTGTATGTGTTTCGTTTCTCTATTTGTTTGTCTATTTATTTGTCTGTTAACAATCGCCAGCAAGTATACAGAATTTGATGAATTACGTACCCCGATGCATGTGTAACTGAAAGAGACAGAGGTGGAAAAATGTGTATCTAAAAGGGACGGGGGTGGGAAACAATAGAAAAGGCATAACTAAAGGAGAGAGAAAGGGCGAAAACCGAGGAAGATAGGCAACTGAAAGGGACAGAGATGGAAAACAAATGACAATGTGTATCTAAAAGAGACAGTGATTCGAAACAAGAGATAATGTATTGCTATTAACAGACAGAGATACGAAACAAGAGAAAATGTATTGCTATTAACAGACAGAGATACGAAACAAGAGAAAATGTATTGCTATTAACAGACAGAGATACGAAACAAGGGAAAATGTATTGCTATTAACAGACAGAGATACGAAACAAGAGAAAATGTATTGCTATTAACAGACAGAGATACGAAACAAGGGAAAATGTATTGCTATTAACAGACAGAGATACGAAACAAGGGAAAATGTATTGCTATTAACAGACAGAGATACGAAACAAGGGAAAATGTATTGCTATTAACAGACAGAGATACGAAACAAGAGAAAATGTATTGCTATTAACAGACAGAGATACGAAACAAGAGAAAATGTATTGCTAAAAACAGATAGAGATACGAAACAAGGGAAAATGTATTGCTAAAAAAACAGATAGAGATACGAAACAAGGGAAAATGTGTAACTAAAGGAGACAGATGTGAAAAAAAAAACAAGAAAAAATGTTTAACTTAAAGGAACACGGGCGAAAACTGTGTAACTAAGACAGATGTGAAAAACATGGGAAAATGTGTAACTAAGATATACTAAAAACAAAGAAAAAGAAAAACAAGGGAAATTGTTTAACTGAGAGTCAGAACTGAAAAAGATGGGAAAATGTGTAACTCAAGGAGACGTTTGGAAAGTACAGGAGAATACGTACTTCTTCTTCTTCTTACTGTTACTATTATTATTATTACTACTGTGAGCGCCCATATAAGGCATATCCTGGAGATCAACCTCTTAGGGCCTTACAACCTTCGCTGTCGTTTACCCAACAATCTGCCTACCTGGGCAGAGCCGACTGAACAGCTGCCTGCTGGCGCTGCATACAGTCATTTCCCGTGTCATTGTCAGTATGAGTCACTCAGTATTTTTGTTCCTTCTTCCGATTTTCCAAGCACTGTGTTTGTTGTGTATAACGTGTCATCCATACCAACGGCTAACCTCGCTTTTTTTTTTTCCAAAGCTGATAATGAGATTATAAGTGTGTGCAAGATGTCGTGCGTGTGTTCACACGAAGCCGAAGCCTTTCAGTGTGTGCAACACGGAGCCATGCAAGATGCCATGCGTTCACACACACGGAGCCTCGGTTAATGCTCTCAACCGAAGGACTTTTCGGCAATGGAGTCAGAACCAATGTTAACTCCGAGGAAAAAAATCCCCATGAAACGAAACGGCCCGGCAGAATTTCGCCGTAAACTCAGGATTATCAGGATCACGAGTCCGGCGCGCTCTACCGACCGAGCTG
>JADBJO010003732.1:185000-190000 GCA_016801955.1 Conus betulinus
GTGGCCTCTTTCATCCTGTACCACAGCCTCTTTCATCCTGTACCACAGCCTCTTTCATCCTGTACCACAGCCTCTTTCATCCTGTACCGTAGCCTCTTTCATCCTGTACCACAGCCTCTTTCATCCTGTACCGTGGCCTCTTTCATCCTGTACCACAGCCTCTTTCATCCTGTACCGTAGCCTCTTTCACCCTGTACCGTGGCCTCTTTCATCCTGTACCACAGCCTCTTTCATCCTGTACCGTAGCCTCTTTCATCCTGTACCACAGCCTCTTTCATCCTGTACCACAGCCTCTTTCATCCTGTACCACAGCCTCTTTCATCCTGTACCGTGGCCTCTTTCATCCTGTACCACAGCCTCTTTCATCCTGTACCACGGCCTCTTTCATCCTGTACCGTGGCCTCTTTCATCCTGTACCGTAGCCTCTTTCATCCTGTACCACAGCCTCTTTCATCCTGTACCGTGGCCTCTTTCATCCTGTACCGTGGCCTCTTTCATCCTGTACCATAGCCTCTTTCATCCTGTACCACGGCCTCTTTCATCCTGTACCGTGGCCTCTTTCATCCTGTACCATAGCCTCTTTCATCCTGTACCACGGTATCTTTCATCCTGTACCGTGGCCTCTTTCATCCTGTACCATAGCCTCTTTCATCCTGTACCGTTTCATCCTGTACCTGGCCTTTCATCCTGTACCATAGCCTCTTTCATCCTGTACCATAGCCTCTCTTTCATCCTGTATCCTGCCTCTTTCATCCTGTACCGTGGCCTCTTTCATCCTGTACCATAGCCTCTTTCATCCTGTACCATAGCCTCTTTCATCCTGTACCATAGCCTCTTTCATCCTGTACCATAGCCTCTTTCATCCTGTACCATAGCCTCTTTCATCCTGTACCACAGCCTCTTTCATCCTGTACCACAGCCTCTTTCATCCTGTACCATAGCCTCTTTCATCCTGTACCATAGCCTCTTTCATCCTGTACCACAGCCTCTTTCATCCTGTACCACAGCCTCTTTCATCCTGTACCACAGCCTCTTTCATCCTGTACCACAGCCTCTTTCATCCTGTACCGTGGCCTCTTTCATCCTGTACCATGGCCTCTTTCATCCTGTACCACAGCCTCTTTCATCCTGTACCACAGCCTCTTTCATCCTGTACCGTGGCCTCTTTCATCCTGTACCATAGCCTCTTTCATCCTGTACCATAGCCTCTTTCATCCTGTACCACAGCCTCTTTCATCCTGTGCCGTGGCCTCTTTCATCCTGTACCGTGGCCTCTTTCATCCTGTACCACAGCCTCCTTCATCCTGTACTGTAGCCTCTTTCATCCTATACCACAGCCTCTTTTATCCTGTACCATGGCCTCGTTCATCCTGTACCACAGCCTCTTTCATCATCCACCGTTGCCTTCTTTCTATAAAAAAAGCTTTCTTCATCTTGTTCGCTAACCCCTTTCATCCTGTACCATATCTTCTTCCATGCTGTACCATATCTTCCTCCATCCTGTACCATACCCTCTTCCATCCTGTACCATGTCTTCTTTCATCCTGTACCATATCTTCTCTCATCCCGTGCCATAGCCTGTCTTTCACTCTTTCATCCTGGGCCACAGCCGTTTTAAGCATGAACTATAGGCGCTTCCGGCCGGTACCATAGCCTTGTCTACCCTGTACCATAGCCCCTTTTCAGCTGGTAGCATAGCCCTCTCTACCCTGTATGATAGTCATTTTCACATTGTACTATAACCTCTTTCTCTTTTTTTTGCGTGCACCGGGATTTTTCGCCTGTACCATAGCCATATTCAACCTGCGCTGTAATCATTTTGCAGTCCATACAGTTGCCGTTTTTTTTTTTTATCTTGTACCAATCATAGCCGTTTTCAACCCGTATCATAGCCGTTCTCAACCCGTACCATAGCCGTTTTCAACCGGTATCATAGCCGCTTTCAACCCGTACCATAGTTGTTTTCAACCCGTATCATAGCCGTTTTCAACCCGTGTCATAGCCGTTCAACCCGTACCATAGTTGTTTTCAAACCCGTATCATAGCCGTTCTCAACCCGTATCATAGCCGCTGTTGACCGTATCATAGTTGTTTTCAACCCGCATCATAGCCATTTTCAAACGGTGTCATAGCCATTTTCAACCCGTACCATAGCATTTTCAGCCCGTGCCGTAGCATTTTTAGCCCCTATCACAGCATTTCTCTACCCATATCACTCCATTTTCAGCCTGTACTCTAGCCTTTTGCAGCCTGTCCAGTTCCTCCTCAACCTGTCCCATAGCTTTCTTCAGCCTGTATCATACCGTTTTTCTTTTCCCGATCGTACCATGATTTTTTTTTTTCCAGCACACACCACGGCCTCTTCAAGCCTGTGCCGTAGCATATTTCAGCTTGTACCCTAGCGTCTCACGTGCCACGCATAAAATCGACTGGAAACTCAATGAAGATGCCCGAGTCCACCGTATTAGCACCAGGTGAAATAAGAGCTCCCGGATACATGCATTCCAAGCGAGCGCCAACCGTTTAGAATGATGGCGGTTTCAAACCAGTCTCATTTAAACAATGATGTCAAGGGAACGGAGATCAGTGTCTTCGGTTTTGGCTAACTGGAGTTTCTCGTGTACATTGAAGGCATCCGCCCTCCTGTTGATCTGATTGGCTGTGTCAAGTTTAAAGCGTGTCGGTAGAGGCTATGTGCAGGCGGAAAGCCGCCCTCGCTGAGCAACAGACAACAGAAAGCTACAAAACTTGGTTACCTAAGAGCCCCCCACCCCCAACCCAGCTGAACAACTCTTTCGCCAGCGCGACCGAACGGACCGAACAGTGGGGAAACTGAAAAGAGATACTGATCTTTTCTTCTCTACATCTTTGGTTTACGATAGATCGCACAATGCCATGCTCATGGCAAAGTGATACAACATGAAATGCAACAACGTAGCAAGATCCACACAAAATGTAACAGCGTCAACATTTTCGGGAGCGTAACCATCCAAAAATGTTAATATTATGATATTTTTCGTGTTCTGTTTTTATGCATTACGCATGAAAAATATAACAACTTGTTGATGCTGGCAGAAGTTACCCGTTGGTAACAGTACACAGAAGGGCTGCTAAAGAATTTGATTGGATGGAAATGATAAATCATTACTCATCAACAGCAAAAGATCTAAGTTTTGATATTCCATCGGATTCAACAGTTATCGATCGATAAAATCTGAAAACAAGCAGGAGTCCTGAGTAAAACAGTAGTTTTCTTGTTCATGGATCCTGAGCACACACACACACACACACACACACACACACACACACACACACACACACACACACACACACACACACGTAAGATTTGTTACGAGCTTTGTGCATTTCCGTTTCGTGCAGCTTCCGACACTGTTGGATTTTCCTTGCAGACGGCATTGTTACATTTTGCATTGAATCACTGCACCCCAGATTGCCCAAACGGTTCACAGAATTAGCAGTCAGTGAGAAATGACAGCATGGACGAAATAGTTCCGAAACTATACACACACACACACACACACACACACACACACACACACACACACTTACGCACGCGCGCGCGCGCACACACACACACACACACACACACACACACACACACACACACACACACACACACACAAACACACACACATGGGGGCGCGCGCGCAGCACATGGGACGCAGAGGAAAAGCCGTTCCGTATTCCTAATTTCACCATTTAAGCGCTGTCATGTGACTCCCATACGACAGAAGTCCGAGAAGCATATATTGGGCATCACTCTTAGTCCCACTGCTACCAAGTCGTTTAACCAGTTTCGATGCACTTAACGTTACCGTTGTTGATATTGTTAATGTTACCATTGTCGACGATGTTAATGTCACCGTTGTCAGTACTGTTAATCTTACCATAGTCAATGATGTTAATGTTTCCGTGGTCGATGCTGTTAATGCTACCATGGTCGATGCTGGTAATTGTACCGTTCCTGATACTATTAGTGTCACCGTATCGATACTGGTAATGTTTCCGTTACTAACGCTGTTAGTGCTACCATTCCTGAAGCTGTCAATTTTACCGCCATCGATGCTTTCAAAGTTAGCGCGTCGTCAGTGTTGTCACTTCCACCGTCTGCGCAGGTGAACCGGAACATAGCAGGGTATTGGTCCTGTCTGTTAGTAGCTTTGTCAGTGCGTGTGCATTTGTCTGCCTGTTCGTCAGTCCGTACGCAAGATAGGGAACAAAAGCCTCTTGAGATCTTGATCTAGTTGTACAGAACTGTTCGCGGGGTAAATGTTTAACAGTAATCACCTGCCGCCGAGACGCAGTGGTTAATGTCATGGGTAACGGGCTGGTTGTCGAGGATTCAAATCCCTTCAGAGACGTGTATCGGTGGGAATTTTCGTCCCCGGCCGGCTTTGACTCACAACTGAGTGTACTATACCTCAAATGGGAAGACTGGAATCACATGGTTGAGTTTCATCCATAGTAGATGCATCTGTGACTGTTGCTCAAATCTGTTAACACTGTATCTCTCAGGTCTGGCTGACTCCAGGATTATATTAGTCAAAGGAAGCACTGAGCACAGACCTGTCACGTTGTCTCTGACCACTGTATCTCTCAGGTGATCTCTGGTTGACTCCAGGATTATATTAGTCAAAGGAAGCACTGAGCACAGACCTGTCACGTTGTCTCTGACCACTGTATCTCTCAGGTCTGGCTGACTCTAGGGTTATATCAGTCAAAGGAAGCACTGAGCACGGACCTGTCACGTTGTCTCAGACCGGAATGGAACTCCATGGCATCGTCTTCATCATTTTCACAAAAATGATAATTAGAAAAAAAAAGTCTTGAGTCCTGTGGCCTTTCATGCCTCGTTCTCGTGGCGACAGCGTGGTGTGGATGGGAGTGGGTTTGGAAGGTGTGGCTCATCAAGACGCAGCGTCACCAGAAAAACCAGATCCATCGGCTTCTCCGCGGAAATAAAACTTCACAAGTCACTG
>JADBJO010003732.1:195000-202500 GCA_016801955.1 Conus betulinus
AGGAACTGGGCATTGGGGTTTAAGAGGTGCAAGAGGCTGTTACCGCGTGGCTGGACATGAGGACACTTCCCAGCATCTTTGACACTAGATCACACTCCTCAACTCAACAATGTGCAACGAAACGTGCAAGAAAAGAAACGTCGATATCAATAGGAGCTACAGTAACAGATGATTTTTGTTTCATCAATTTTGTAAGAGTAGTAGTAGAAGTAGTAGTAGTAGTAGTAGTAGTAGTAGTAGTGGCAGCAGCGGTAATAGCAGTAGTGGTAGTAGCAGCAGCAGGAAATGTAGTAGTAACAGTAAAAGAAGGAGGAAGAGCAGCAGCTGCAGCAACAGAGCGGCGGCGGCAGCAACAGCAGCAGAAGCAGCCGTAGCTGTAGCAGCAGCAGCAGCAGCAGCAGCTACAGCAGCAACAGCTCCAGTAGCAGAATCTGCAGCAGTTGCAACAGTAATAGCAGAGCTATGCTGTTGTCGTGATCGGTTTCCAATCACCAGCTGAGAAACACTACAAGCAACAGGAAGCGAGAGCTAACCGGAAGGCCACTCTGGACAGCGCAGACCTCTGCTAGGGTCGAACGAATCCAGGATCCGCCTACTGATGTCAATGGCACCACCTGTCTGCACCAATCTGGCACAGGTTCCTTCTGGGGCCATATTCCGGTCTTCCACCAGTTTCGTTAAATTCTGTTCTACCGTTATTGTGTCCTCTTGTTGACAGACAAACAGAAGCGTGTGAAAACGTAACGTCCTTAGCAGAACTCTTGGGCCACATATATGAATATAATATTCTGACATGGTACAAAATAGGAAATGAGGCAAAACTAGTGCAGCCAAAAGTACACCCCCCTCCCCCCCGAAGAAAGCATAGCATAGATCAGAGAGAAACAAAAGAATGAGAGAGGATGGAAGTTGGAATGGGAATGAAAAGATGGATGTTTAAAAGAAATAAATATCAAGCTCTTCTCTGAAATATTCGGACTGTGATCAATAACAGTTCTAAGTGCGGTGATAGAAACTCAGACAGCAGAAGCTGCAACACAAAATGCTCTTTTATATCAAAGTAAACAAACAAACAAACAAAAAGGCAACAAAAACTAATGACAGCATTAATATCGAATTTCGATGTGTACTGCAATCAAAAGAAAATAAGAAAGAAAATCATACTAGTAGCAGTAAAGGCATAACAGGAGCAGTGGAAGTGACAACAGAAAACAAATTAATTGTAATACCGAACCCTTTGCCACCTCTGACGGCAAAAAGAGAAGGAGCGACAACGCTATACTGCTTCTAATGGCTAGTTTAAAAGTGGTGACAAAATGTTTTCTCTTATGATATTGAGAAGACAGCAACTGTGAAGGAGGGGGAAGCGTTAGCGTTAGTGCCTCTACTTGCAGACCTATTTACCCTCAGAGAGACCTTATTGTATGTAATATGGCAAACTGAAAGCTGTCATCTAGGGACAAAAAAGTGTCATCTCAAAGAAAGTGCATATTCGTTTTACATTTACAACAACAGATTCATATCAAGATCCTTATGGTGATCTCCTTCCCGTCGCCATCTTGAACTGAAACAACAGAGCGCTCACCAGAACCAGCTGTCGGTTATCCCTCTTGGCTCGACGCTGTCCAGCAACGTCACTGTCAGGCAGAGCCACGACAGTGTGTACTATAGCAAACACGTCCCCCCCAGTCGGTAATCATCGTATCGCACGATCCAGCTGAGTTTTCAATAGCTCGTTGCGATCACGAAAGCATCTTCTTCAGGAGTGTAAGTTTGACGATCTGTACGATTAAGTGGTAGGCTCTTAGTCAAACGGTCAGAGCGTTTGCCTGTGGAGCTGGCGGTCGTAGGTTCAAACCACACGTAAGCCTGGGTTTCTTTTGGCATGAAAAACCTCTCTGTTCTGCCAGCAGTCAATGGGTACCTGATTCAGTCCAGGGAAGGTTAAAAGTGGCGGAAGGAGAGGAGCATGCCCTGCCTTCCATAACGCCATGCCTTAGACACGGTGAAGTTCCTAACAGCTCAGTGTCCGACGCCCGAATGGAACTGGAAACGTTTCTGACTTAAAGTTAAATTTATTGTAAGAAAGTGTGATGCTGGAATGAGGTTTTCAAAAGCTGTATTTCTTACGCCCTCAGTGAAGGAGGCCTGCACTTTCTGCTACAGTATGTGCCACATGTGTGCATTTTCTTGTCTTTTACCACCTTAAGTGACGTGCAATATTTGTTTTTTTCTATAATGTTCTATTTGTTCATGTCTGTATTATGCAAGTGGTTTGAGTCATAAATAAGTGTTTACATGATAAAAGAAATGAAAAAGGAGCCGCACCGACAGCGCCGGCGCAATAGTCGTAAATAATAAGCATTCTTCCTTACTGTCACAGGCGAAACTTCAAGCGCACTAACAACAGCAGCCAATCAGTAACATACGGAACAGTCTTTCTCACCACAGAATGAAAAGTCCAAGAATGGCGCCAACGGGCGATTCCATTTCGTGGGTATCTTCCTCCGTGAAGCGGCCTTTGCGAGGTTTCATCAGAATGGCAGCTATCAAGGCTGACACCCCTCCCACTAAGTGGACGGGCCCATCCCCTGCCACGTCGACCACGCCCATTTTGTTGAGCCATCCCTGTTTGGCCCAAACCCAATGGCAGGAAAACAGTAGATGAAGGTGTTGAAGAAGGAAAAGATGAGGTAGGATGAAAACCGTGCCCTCTCCGCAATAGCGCCTGAATAACATACAAAACACCAATCAACCAAATAGTACATCGATCGATCAATCAATCAAGGTACAATCAACCAAACGACTAATACAGAATAAAAAAACATGGGAACGGAGGTGAGGGGTGGGGGAGACAAACAAGTGGGTTGGACCGAGGGGTAGGGAGACAAGAAGGGGCGGGGAAGAACTACAGGACACCCTGGGTCACCTGTGTAAAGGAACGCATGGAAGCTTCAACGTCCGCACCGACATCAGCCCAACCCTCCCCTTCCCCTCTTTAATCCCCAGCTCCCGAATGTGTGGGGATCTTCGCAATCGGACTGTCCACCCATATCCGGACTGCACAAGAACTGATATCATGGGATCGGTGCCAACGGATCGTGACGTCACAGTACAGTATTTGAGAATGCAGTGCAATGCAGTACACGATACAAAAAAAACCCAAAAAAACAGCACGTTTGATGGAATGACTGTTCTGAAAGTTCTGAGACTCCATGCTAGCACCCATGCCTAATACAAAATTAGCTGCGTACACTTGTGCAATTCTTGAAGCCTGGCGTCTAGCTCGTGAAAGGAACTTTGAAAAATCCTGATCGCCCCAGGCTTGAATTTCTGTCAAAGAACTCTCTCATAGCGAGTTCATAGCTATGGTTCACCGAGTTCCTTAATGGGTTCAGCGTTGCCAGTAGTTTGGTGGCAGGGTTAAGAGGACAGGTGCAGTACCGGTTTGTACAACTGGCACCACGTTTTCGACTGAGGCCTTGAAGATAATGCCTGTTTTGCTCACTAAATCAAAATTAAGAAGAAAAAAAGGAAAAGACAAAAAATATAGGCTTTACACCTCTTAATTAGAGAAAGTTTCAAAATTACACACTGAAAGATTTAGGAATTAGAAACCCTGTAAGCTTAGTGGACTTGATTTGGCGTTTGCACTAAAGGTTTACAAATGAGCGCATGGATCGAGGGTAGAATGGTGCCAGACTGTGTTTGAAACAATCAATGACAGACTGTCCAAATCAACATGAAAGGAAGTGGATAGAAGTTTGGCCCTTTCGTTGATGCAGCATTCTTCTGTTTGGATGTTTACAGGCGACTTTCCCAGCTGAGAAGAACAACAAGGTCGGAAGCAGTAAATAGTCGGTTTTTTCTTTCATTGCCAAACCTTGGACATTGCTGTCACCATGTCTGCTGAAGACAGATGTGTTGTTAGCCCTGACTAACATGTCCATCAGCTCTGAAGTTGGGTATCATTCGAAACTGTGCTTTATCAATATAGGATTCGGCTCACACCGCTTTCATAATAGACTTTCCCGTTCTGCGCTACTGTTATCTCGTTCTCCGTGTTCTCCCGTTCTCTCTCCCTGCGACGTCGTCCTGTTCCCGCAAGTCAAGATTCTGCTACGATAGACACAGGCTGAGCGCCCTAGAGCGTTTGTCCGGGAAACCATGAGGGTGACTAGGGTGCTGATGATGTCATATGGTTGTAGGTATGGATAATAATGACCATTAAAATAATGGCGATTTGCAGAGCGCGGCACCTCGCATGTAGTGCATGCTCTCTTCGCGCTGTGTAATGTTGAAGCATGCGAAAGAAGAATAAAAGATGACACACCACAAACCTGATTAATCGTTTAATCAACAAGTATGTAAAAGAAGAAACAGAACACAGAACCCACAAGCATCTGTCCCTGATATATGCTCCGCTTGCTCGAGCGGTTGTCATAGAGCCAATCAGCCTTCAACGGGTTCCTCAAAGAACTGCCAACATTTGATAAATGGCATGCTTTTCCAAACACGAAATTCCGAACGTTGTCCTAACAGCCCTGGAATTCAATGTTGCACGACACAGTACAATACAGTACAGCACAACGCAGTATACATCGCTGTCAGCATCTACCAGGCAAGTCATTCTGCTTGGGGCAGGATGCAAAGAAGGTCATGCCTCTCTTTTGAGGTCCCGACGACGGTCCTTTGATGCACCTCCCCCTCCACGCCCCCCCCCCCCCCCCCCTCCCACCCCCATCCCCTCTGACGCAGTAGAGGAATGAAAGAACTTCAAACGCAGAATATACTGCACTAGACAACTGGGCATGTGTTTGTACGTCAGGACCGGTATTCAGTTTTCCTGTTTCTGTTTTCTCTGTAAAATATTTAATGGAAAATCGTGGAAGAAAGCATCACTTTTGTTTGCGTTTTTAATATTACATTAACAAACAACAACAACAACAACAACGAAAATAACACGAATGGCTGGCGCAGCATATACATCCGTGCTTCCTCCTTCCCCACCTGCTTCACTATCCCACCACTCCATCTCCCACACCGACAGAACTATAAATTACATGGGGCGAAAAGTGCTTCGAATGATAGCGGATCTTCTCAAAGGTGGCACAGCAAGAAAAGATGATGATTTGCTCTTTGTTGTGACACGGATGAGACCTCCGTCATTAAGGATTCGTCTAAGTATTGCTCTTTATCTTACTCTGTGTTCCACCGATTTCCTTCATTAGCCGTTATGTGCTAAGATGATATTCCCTGAATGGTCCACATTGATTTGTATGGGGTTGTGATATTCATAGATTTGTTCAAAGGTGTATATTTGAATTATGGCACCATGTTATTCGCATGAGCATCACACACACACACACACACACACACACACACACACACACACACACACACACACACACACACACTTAACACTCTCTCATTCGCACGCACGCATGCACGCACGCACGCACGCACACACACACACACACACACACACACACACACACACACACACACACACACACACACACTTTTTGCTATTGATTTTCATGGACAGCACGCATGACATAATCATAGAGAGGAGATGGAAGGGATGCATAAACCGGGCGTCCAAAAACCTGAACACGACGAATTATTCACTCGAACTAACAGAAGACAAGACAAATGAAATCACACGTTATACATTAAACAACAGGAAAACAAGCCGTCCATTGTCAGGAATAACAAAAAAAAAAAAAAAAAAAAAAAACAGAAAAAAAAAGGCAGACGATGGTTCAAAAGTGAGTAATCAAAGAACGAAAATCAGAAAGTATCATTGGAAATAAAAAAAAAAATTGTTGGAGATTTGTCCGTGATGAAGACATCCCCCAATACACACAAAAACAAAACGAATAGGTAAACAAAGGGTGAAACAGTGACTGCACGCACCTCAGGCTACACGAAATGAATGCCTGACAGGTAGGAATGTAGTACAGTCTGGTAAAGTACACTTACTGCAGCTTACAGTGCACCGCAGCGCAGTGCAATGCATTATACTGCAATACAGCAGAGCCCAGCACGTCACAGCACAATGCAGCACTATACAACACAGAGAATTTCGCACAACGCAACCTGTACAGCACAATACAAAATGATACAACTTAGTACAACAGAGCGCCGATGGAAATTAATGAAAACAGCAAAAGACAATGCTTTGCGTTACCACACAATACAGGTAATACTTACGATAGCGCCCCCCCCCCCCCACCCTTCCCTACTGCATTCTTACGGAAGCAGTATTACGTTGCATGGAACATAACCTTTGTATGTTTATTATACAAGCATGAATGCATGCCATAGGGAAATTATAAATGCACACATTTTATACTATGCAACATATCTTTCTTGATAATGAGGACATTTGTTGTAACCCATATACTTGTGTTTGAATGCAAGTGTGAGCCTGAAATCTAAAATCACGATCTTTTACAAATGAATATTGTTGTCATCAATGATATACCACTTTGCAGCGCATCACAGCACGGTGCAATTGCAGTGTCGAACATTTCTCAACTGAAAAGACAATGCTAAGAACACAGAGGCAACACACAGTAACACACCAAACTACAACACACCATGCCACAACACATCACAACACACTGAAATCACAGCACACAACACACCACAGCACATCAGCACACAACACACCACAGCACATCAGCACACAACACAGCACAGCACATCAGCATACAACATACCACAGCATCAGCACACAACACACCACATCACATCAGCACACAACACAGCACAGCACATCGGCATACAACATACCACAGCACATCAGCATACAACATACCACAGCACATCAGCATACAACATACCACAGCGCATCTCAACCCATCACATCATACCGTGCCTCAACACATCACATGAATCACACCTGAGGACCTGACAAAACAGAAGACGTCACATCCCAGCATACCACATTATCAGACTTCACGTCATACAGCATCAGACGAACACATCAGTAGCCTAAGCCCACCCAACGAACACAGCATAGTGCTAACAACACGTGACGCTTTACTGCAACACATTGAAACATAGCACACAGCACACCATTGAGATATGATATGACACAACGTATCGTGATATTTCCTGGTGACATTATAAGTATGCTGACTTACCTCGGAGAATGTATATATGCTGACTTACCTCGGAGAATGTATATCTTTAAACTGAATAAACTGGAAGGCTTTTACCTTCCTGTCATGTATGTTGGTTTACTTACAGAATTCTTCTTCGAACATCAATGGCCGCCCTCTTCTTTGTTTGTTTTTTGGTTTTGGTTTAAGTATGATAAACTGTGGACACGATCGAGTCTTTTGATTCATTATTTCTGGTGAACAATAAGAAAACATTTACATTGAAAAAAAAGAGAGAGAGGCTACAACCATACCGACAGGCGCAGTGTACTCCCTTCTCAATATTCAAGTCAGTTTTGCGGGCATGTGGTGCTTGCAAATACCACCA
>JADBJO010003732.1:212500-215000 GCA_016801955.1 Conus betulinus
AACTTTGTAAATAAATGTTTGTTTTTTTCTCTAACTATCTTATAACGCTGATTCCTTTAGACGGGGGAGTACTTGTGGTACCAGTCCCAAACTGACCCCCCCCCCCCCCCTTTCCTCGGCACCAGAATGACTCCCGGGAGTACGTCTGTGCCCAGCCCTGATGTACTACTCCGGGAGTAACTTTGGCGCGGCTCCAGGTGTATCCCCCCCCCCCCCCCCCCCCCCCTTCCCCCGAAGCCGAGAGAGTATTTTTGGGCCCAGCCCAGACTTAGTCCTGGGAGTAAAACTGGACCTTTTTTTTTTTTTTTTTTTTTTTTTTTAGCGTTTTCATATCTTCTGTATTAAAGAGCTTATGGATGTCGTTTCTCATTTATGAAGACTTACGTTGATATTGTTTCAGAATGAACATTGAAATATAGTCTGAATCAACTTAAGGGGGAGTACTTCTAGGCTGGTCCAAGAAGAACCCCCCCCCCCCCCCTGCATATCTCCTTTATTAATGTGCTCAGCGTCGTTATTTACTGGTCATAAACTCATACATGGACATTCTGTCTGAAGCAACGTTGAGATATAGTCTGAATCAACGTTGAGATATAGTCTGAATCAACTTTAAGGGGGTACTTCTCGGCCGGTCCCAGATGTACCCTCCTTGGACATTTCCTTTTATTAATGTGTTCAGGGTTGTTATATCCTGATTATAAACTCATGCATTGACATTCTACCTAAATGAACATTGAAAGATAGTCTGAATCAACTTTAGGGAGAGTACTTCTGGGCCGGTCCCAAAAGTACCCCCATTGCATATCTCCTTTATCAAAGTGATCAAGGTTGTTATTTACTGGTTATACACTCATACACGGAGATTCTATTTGAATCAACATTGAAATATAGTCTGAATCAACTTTAGGGGGGATCACTTCTGGGCCGGTCCGAGAAGTACCCCCCTTGCATGTCTCCTTTACCAGTGTGTTCAGGGTCGTTATTTACTGGTCATAAACTCGTACATGGACATTCTATCTGAATCGACATTGAAATATAGTCTATATTTAGTTTCAGGGGGAGTACTTCTGGGCCGGTCCTTGCATATCTCCTTTATTAATGTGTTCAAGGTTGTTATTTACTGGTCATAAACTAACACATGGCCATTCTATCTGAATCAACATTGAAATCTAGTCTGAATCAACCCGACCCAACCCGGTGCGACGCTACGCTACACCACACACTACACTGCACCCCACTGCTCTCTACACTGCGCTGCGCTCTACTGCTCTGTGCTAAAGTACACTACACTACACTGCATGGAACAAACACCGCACTACACTGCACTACACTGCACTGGGCTACACCACACTACACTGCACTGCAGTGCACTGGGATACACTGCACTACACTACACTGAGCTACACTGCGCTACACTGCACCACACTATACTACTCGATTTTGTTGTCGATGTTGTTGTCGTTCTTATTGTCACTGCTGCCGCAACTGAAGTTATTATTGTCATTGTTACAACCACTACTGTTGTTGCACTTGTCATTGCTGCTACCACTGTTATTGTAGTAGTAGTAGTAGTAGTTGTAGTAGTAATAGTAGTAGCAGAAGCTACTTCTGCAGTATCATCACCATGTCCCTCACCATCACTATGTCCCTCGCCATCCCCTTGTTCCTCACCATTTCCATCTTTAAGTCCTTCATCATTTGGATCAAAGGGGGGTCTGAAATCCTCCTCCAAGATGTCTACTCACTCAGTAACGAAAAAAGACGAAGACCGAACTCACTTTGTATGTAGTACAACTCCCTTGGTGTAGTCGTTTTGGATCTGTTGCCTTTAGGAATTTGAATATCTCTTTCTTCATATTTTTTTGACCATTGCGTCTTTTACACGTTGCTGGCTGTCCATGTGAGGACAACTCGGCCAGTTTAAAGGCTTCAGCAGTGAGGCTGAATAGACATCAAAGGACACGGAGATAATTATTCAGAAACGTCTCTCTCTCTCACACACACACACACACACACACACACACACACACGCACACACAAATACACACATCTCCATACGAACACACACTCACACTCTCACACACACACACACAAACATACATACGTGCGCGAGCGCGCGCACGCACACACACACACACACACACACACACACACACACACACACACACACACACACACACACACACACACACACACAGACAGATAGAGATAGATAGATAGATAGATAGATAGATAGATAGATATAGATGTGTGTGTGTGTGTGTGTGTGTGTGTGTGTGTGTGTGTGTGTGTGTGTGTGTGTGTGTGTGTGTGTGTGTGTGTCTGTGTCTGTGTCTGTGTGTGTATACACGCACACCCAGTTCAAATAGTTTTTCTCATCTTTTTTCTTGTGCTTATTTTGTTGAAAAAAAAAAGTTTGCTCATTTCATAAAAAATGCCCAGGGTTTGCTTATTTCACAAAATAGGCAGATTTTCTGCCGATTTCTTAAATTGAGCAAAC
>JADBJO010003732.1:220000-227500 GCA_016801955.1 Conus betulinus
GTTATAAATATCTTGGTATCTATTTTTCTACCCGACTTAGTTTTTTGTGGCTGCATGCACAGATCTGGCGAGCAGAGCGAGAAATGCTTTGTTATTAATTCTGCAACGACTGTTTGTACTTAATAATAATTCGCTGAGAGTAGTATTTAAGATTTTTGATGCTCAGGTGCAGCCGCCTTTCATGTTGAAAAAGTTCATTTGTATGCTCTAAAGAAGAAGTTTTTAGGAGTCTACACATAAAGCACCCAATGATCTTGTTTATGTGGATACTGGACGTCACCCTATTTACATAAATTCAAATGCACAGTGCATTAGATACTGGCTAAAGATATCACGGATGAATGATTACAGATTACCTTTGAAAGTTTATAGATTATTACCTTAGTTTCACGAGGCAAACCACTTGGGCGTCAAATGTTCGTAAGATCCTATTTCTAATGGTTTGGATTTGTGTGGCTAACCAGGGAGTGGAAAATGTGAAAATATTTTGCAAGTGTTTCGTCCAAGACTTATTGATAACAGATGGCAAAACTGGCATGAACATGTTCAGGAAAGTGATAGATTTACATGGTGCAGGTCGTTTAAATCATCATCCATAATTGCGAAACACGTCTTTTATTTGACATGGACAGACATGTAAAAAAAAAAACATGACGAAGTCTAGATTTGGTGTATCGGACATAGCAGTGCATCGTCAACGGTATGATGTAGTTTCTAACCGCAGTCTGACATGCCCGCTGTGTGGAAAGGCAAATGATAATGAAACACACTTCTGTTCGTCTGCTCTGTTCAGTGACCTATCGCAGGAATATATTCCATTTAAATATTATGCAAATCCATGTCAGATTTGTGTGACTGTATTAATGACGAATGAAAATAAATGATTGTGAGGAATTTGTGTATGTATTGATATAACGCCTTTAAGTGGCGAGCTCTGGATGACTGTCAAATGTACTGACACGCCAATATCACATGGATATGGATATCCTAGTATGGAGTTGATATCTGGGTCAGTACATTACACTTCATGCACATGTGTAGTAGATTGTAATTCATGCATTTGGGTATCATTTGATTGCTGGTTTTTTTTTTCATACATTCTTGTAATATTTCGTGTTGATGTTGTTGTTTAACTTATGCTGAGTTTTGAATGTAATCCTCCCTCAGAAGGGGCTGTGGCCTGTCTGAATAAATTTCGTTTCATTTCATTTCAATTCTCTCTCTCTCTCTCTCTCTCTCTCTCTCTCTCTCTCTCTCTCTCTCTCTCTCTCTCTCTCTCTCTCTCTCTCTCTCTCTCTCTCTCTCTCTCTCTTCTCTCTCTTGTCGTTTCTCTTTCTCTCTGTCCCTTTCGCTTTTTGTCTCCTTCGCTCTCTGTCTCTCCCTCTGTCTCTGTCTCTCGCTCTCTCTCTTCCTCTTCATGTTCTTGCGTACATTCGTGTCTTTTCGATTAAAACGCTATCGTAGAACACTTGTTTTTTATTTTACTTTTGTACTTACAAGTTAGTTTTTATTATATTGCAACATGTATTATAGCTTACAATTGCTGTATCGTTTTTTTTTCCAATTTCATTTATCGACTGGATTATTTGATGTATTTTTGCTTGTTTTCATCTACTGAAGGCAAGAAAACTGTATGTGCTTATTCTTTTATTCGTTGAAAGGAGTTCTTTTCTCTGCCTGTCTGTCTTTGTATGTGTCTGTCTGTGTGTGTGTCTGCCTGTGTATCTGTCTGTCTGTCTGTCTGTCTCCCCTCTCTCTCTCTCTCTCTCTCTCTCTCTCTCTCTCTCTCTCTCTCTCTCTCTCTCTCTCTCTCTCTCCGATGCCATGTGTATACATGGCATTCATGCAATCGGCCACGCTGGTTTTCCTTTCTGAATGCTGAAGATGGGATTTTATATGTGTGAAAGATGTTATTCGTGCGTTCTTTCACGGAACATCAGTGTCCAGTCCCATTCCATGAAATTTTCAGGATGTGAAATCAGAACAAATGTCGACTCCGAGGAAAAACATTCATGTATATACAAAACGGGCCAGTGGAGATTGGAAAAATCTCAGGATCACCAGGATCACCAGAATTAGGAGCCAGTGCTTTGCCCGCAGAGTTATTCCGCCCCTATACGAGGTACAGACACACCAGCTGACCTGAAGCGAAAAATCAGGACGTTCGAGGATAATGTATCAAACACACACGTTTCTGACACGGCACTTACAGAGTATAAGCACGTGCATGTCAATGTGCTGCGGCAGGTGAGAACACACGCTGGAAGTCAAGATCCTCTCTCACACTTGTCACTGTGCAAAATCAGCGGCAAGTGGTAAGAAATTTTGAAAACAGCTGTTCTCAAATTGTATGAGTAGTTCCCTCATAAAAACGAAACGTCAGAAATGGACTGAAATGAGCCCAAAATCATTGTTTTGTGCCAGCTTGACAGATTGAAGCGTAGGAAAAAAACGAGCCTCATGGGGCTGCCTAGTAGTGGAGCTCATTGGGCTCACGTCACCGCACCTAACCTAAATGAACGTGCTCACGTCTTCAGGCCCACTTCATTTTCAAAAAACGAAAGGGGAAAAAATCTACATAAATAGAACAACCAGAAGTTCCCTCAGGAGAGCGTAGACCTCCACAAAAGGTGCACGGGTCCTGGATCTGCTTTTTGATTCACATCACACTGATAACCGATCGGTTCAGTCTAAACCCATATTTTTTTTATAATTGATTTTGAGTGGGGTTGTTTTTTCGTTTGTTTGTTGTCTGATCTTGCTGTATCTGGAGCTGCCTTCTGACGAGATCCGCACCTAAATTTCATGAGTCCATCTTTGGGCCACCCTCTATCTGTCCACACTACCAGGTTTCCATACTCACAGCTCAGTAGCAGTCTTATGGACTGCAAGACGGATCAATGACGCAGGTGAAATGGCCAACTCCTCAGCGAACGTAAAGTGTGTAATTTCTCAATTCTAGATTTTCTGTATGAGACAATGCAATGAAAATAATAATCACGTACAAATTTTTATTCTACAATTATACCCAATTACTGGGGGTCATAATGAAAATATCAATGTACAATTATCACTCTTCCATTATTGCCCCACGACAGTGGGTCTGAAGGAAGATAATAACGTAATGTTATCAACTATCATCATTATACACCATTGATATGGTGATATCTGCTGCTAGGCAGCTCTAAGAAAATGTCAGGAACAAAACGCTAACCTGTTCTCTACCTATGTCGACCTGCCCAAGGCCTTCGATACTGTCAGTAGAGCGGGCCTGTGGAAGATCATCGCCAAATACGGATGCCCGCCGAAATTACTCTCTATGGTGTGACTATTCCATGATGACATGCAGGCCTGAATCCAGGACAATGAAGAATCTAACCCATTCCCTGTCAGAAAAGGCGTGAAGCAAGGTGTGTTCTGGCACCCACTCGGTTAGGCATCATGTTTCCTGCAGTGTTGACTGACGTCTTCTGAGAAGGAGAAGTAGGCATTACATCAGATTCAGAGATTCAGAGTAGATGGAATGCTGTTTAACCTTAAGAGGCTCCAGACAAACACTATGGTTATGACAGACATCATCAGGGACTTTCTGTTTGCTGATGACTGCACCCTCAATGCTGGGCTCACAAACTTACATGCAATCCAGCATCGACAAGTTTGCCGTAGCCTGCGCTAACTTCGGTCTCACCATAAATACAGATAAGGTAGAAGTTCTGCATCAATCCGCACCAGGCAGACCCTTCATTGAGCCTAACATTGAAGTCAACGGTGTGAGACTTGTTGCAGTGAGTGAACTCGCATACCTTGGCAGCACACTGTCCCAGAACGCTACCAACGACAATGAAATGAGCGTTAATGCTGCAAAAACAAGTGCAACTTTTGACAGACTACACACCAAAGTTTTGAAGAAAAGAGGCATCAGTCTAAAGACAAAGTTGAAGGTCTACAAAACAGCTGTTTTCCCCATTCTTCTCTACATATGTGAAATGTGGACTACGGCATGCAAAGAGCTGAATCTCTACCACTCTTCCACACTATCTGCCTCAGAAGATTGTTAAACATAATATGGCAAGACTAAATCCCAGGCATAAAGGTGCTGGACCAAGCAGACCTGCAAACCACCATCTAAGCTTCGATGGGAGGGGTCATGTAGCTCGCATGCCAGACCACCGGCTACCCAAGAGATTCTTCTACGGTGAGCTGCAAACAGGAGTGAGTTCCATGGTGGTCAGAAGAAACGCTACAAAGACACTCCCAAAGCATCCATGAAAGCGTTTAGCATCAACCCTGACACACTGGAACGAACTGCCGCAGATCGAGGTAGAAGGCGATTCTCTATGCACAAAGGCGCCAGTTTCTGTGAAGAAAAGAAGACAGCTGCAGCGCAACAAGACAGACTGGCAAGGAAAACCCACGCCAGCAACCAAGAGGAGGTCTCCCACATTCCCTTCCAAGCTGTCACCGCACGTTCCGTTCACGCTTTGGCTTGATGAACCGCATGCGTATTTACAATTCCGTCTCTCACCTCTCAACCAAGGTGACTGAAGTGGTCCTCGTCGACTCGACGGACGAACAGCATTACACCATAAAAGGAAGTAACAAGGATGGCGTGACAGACGACCCGCCCCCTGATACTGGTTCGCCTTTTCTTGTTACACAGGTCGTCGTCTCTACCCCCCCCCCCCCCCCCCCCCCCCCCCCCCCCCCTCCACACACACACACCTCTCCACCTCATCTGGCACGCAGATATACGGGTTCACAAGATCATCTCTGTCGGACACCTCATGCCCCCCCCCCCCTCCCCATTCTCATTTTGGCCGTGGCGAATTTGTTTCTGATTTACACTGTGGAGTACTTTTTTTGTCTCCACTTTCTATACTACTGGTATTACATAATACGCATTCATCCTCTTTCCTTATCTGGGCTCAAAAGTTCATTCATCTTGTAATTAAACGCTGTAACTTAATATCACCACTACGTCCGTTCTGAAACAGCACAATTTGCTATCCTTCAGCTGCCAGAATACCAGTCCTTGCTCATCATTCTTTCAAAAGGTTCATATTTAGCAGTTTTTAACATGCATATATAACATTTGGTTTTGATATTGTCCATTCATTTCCCCCTGTCCCAACCGCCACCGTTTTTCTCCTAATAGCATTTTGTTATCAGACGAATTCATTGCTAAGCTAATGGTTTCAGAGCAGTTAATTTTTTTCTTGTAGAACAAATCGCCTCGATCCGCCAACCCCAAACCCACCATCCCATTCCCTCACAGGCTTTGAAGCTGTTTCTGACTCCCGCAGAGGAGTTAATGCTTTCCCTCTCCATTATCTCTGCAATTAGTATCGCACGGTACATTTGCTACGGCCTCGTTCATGCTCTCTGCTCACCTGGGGTGAAAAGTTCAAGGCTGCCATCTTGTTACCTGGCCACTGTGATGCTGAGTGCCATTTCTTGTTTGAATGGTTGCAGGTGAATTCCAAATGTGCATCACCAAAAACCTTGAAGTCATGTATTTGTATTCCCACACATACTGTTCATGACGTTTTATGGCACATGGTCATTTTGGATTTTCCAGTGATAAACAAACCCACACATAATGTTCATGACGTTTTATGGCACATGTTCAGTTTGGATTTTCCAGTGATAAACAAACCCACAGATACTGTTCATGACGTTTTATGGCACATGGTCATTTTGGATTTTCCGTGAGAAACACCAATTTTCTGTCATCTTGGTAACAATGCGCAGCGTGGAGAACGTCATGGTTTGTCGGAATGTAATTTTATGATCAGGGGCATGGCCTGCCCTTACGAATACTATTGTAAAAAAAAAATAGCAGAAAAGTTTTTAAATGGTTTGTTTTGGGTTTTTTTTTTAATGGTTAAGGGTTAGGGATAGGGTTAGAATAGATAGGAATTAAGTCTACGGTCAGGTTAGGGTCAGAACTGAGCCTAACTTTCAGCAGATTTATGACTGATGGAACGTTTATTCATTGTTTTGACAACCTTGGACATTTTTGACCTTCTGCATTATTCCTAAATCTATATTTCTGTTAAAGGTCTGCTGACACTGAAACAATATAAAAGTGATAATAGCTGCTTAACTGGAGGTTAACTTGCTGGATTTATCATCAATGATAGACACTTCTAGCTTTACTTATTTGTTACTCTATATATGGACTATGTTTTATATTCGTACTATATCTACTTATACGTGCACCTCGGCTTGGTAGAAATCACATGAAGAAGTACAATCTTGATGGAATGCGATATTATATTTGTGACCATATTTGCATGTTACTGCATGTAGTATGCATAAAGCAATAATGGTGTTATCATTGGTAAGTGTGAGTGTACGTTATCACAATTTCTTGTAAAAATCACTTGTGTCATTTCAAAAACATAACTGAAACGGGCAGTCACAGATTTATGGCTGTTTAAAAAGTCACTGACATCTTCATGCACAGAATGACTGCAAAGGTCTCAACAATGTTTCTCATTCCGCCGAGCTGGACTACGCTAATGTTTGTCTTCGTTGAGAAAATGCCAACGTCAACGTTTACCGTGGACACATACATACACACACGGGACTACCAAAATCGAATACTTACGAGCTCACTTCTTCTAGGATGTGAGTCAACGAGTATGTTTGGAATTTATGATCAGACTTTTGTGCAGGTACCTGTTCCATTTTGGGCGCCCCAGGAAAAGCGACTTGGCCTATTACTTGGTTAGCTCTGACTGTTTGACCATTGTACACTATTACTTGGTTAGTTCTGACTGTTTGACCATTGTACACTATTACTTGGTTAGTTCTGACTGTTTGACCATTGTACACTATTACTTGGTTAGTTCTGACTGTTTGACCATTGTACACTATTACTTGGTTAGTTCTGACTGTTTGACCATTGTGCACTGTCGTATAGTATATACAATGATTATGATATGCGCTGGCGTTCAATAACGGTGTTTATCAAAGCTCTGGAAATGTTAGTGCCCGTGGCGGTGTGGCCTTTTTACCCCTAGATTTGCGTGGGTGCGTGCTGGCGCCTTTGTTTGATTCTTTGTAGATTATCTTCAAAGCCTGCGGGTCCATGGGGTTCGCGTTTCAGTTTTCGTCGTAATGTATCATAGACATCAACAGAGTCGCAAGACACTCTGATTCAATACAATACGCAAAGACGCGCTGGTATGGACGTGCGTTATTTGATGATAGCCATGTTAGTATATTCTTCTTCCTTTGAGAGAGAGAGAGAGAGAGAGAGAGAGAGAGAGAGAGAGAGAGAGAGAGAGATGCTTCAGACACGTTTTTCTGGACGATAGCCTATATAGCCTAGCCTTTACGTCAAGGGGGGTGCACATTATTTGCAGCGCCGAAAATAAAGTATATAACGCAAAGAAACATAAATTGTAACGGATTACGTAAATGTTAAGGATGAGGCACGAAGCCATGCAGAAGAAAAAGAAAATAATGACGTGCTTTCAAATCGCTCAAAAT
>JADBJO010003733.1:0-17437 GCA_016801955.1 Conus betulinus
GAATTTGAAAAAGGGGGAAAGGGAGGAGGGGGGGAGGGGAGGGGGAGGGGGGGCATTCTCGACCTGAGCCAGAGCTACTGTCCACCCTGTTCCAGACACTCTTCATGGAATGAATGAAATGTACAGACAGGTGCCAAAACTCACCTATCCTATGTGACAGGGAGGAGGGGGGGGGGGGACAGGGGGAAGAGACGAGAAGATTGGATCCAACGGGTAGATTGGTCTAGATTTTACACCCGAGCGGGGGCAGGGTGGGGCGGGGGAGGGGAGGTGTGGGAATGGTGTAGGAGGAGGAAGGGGGGTGGAATTCAGGTGCCAGTCTTTTTTCCCCATCTGGCAAGCAGCTAATTTTGGGAGGGGAGTGATTACAGCACGTTACGCAGGTCATGGTTCGAATGTTTTCTCACCCACCCACCCCCCCCCCCCCTACTTAACCGCTCCCTCCCTTTTTTTTCAGCTAGATGTCAGATGCTTGTCAGAGTGCTAGTCTGTCGCATGGGGCGACAAACGAGGCCCTACATGTAGCATACGTTCAGCACACAGAAAAGAAACCGTCACAACACAGCAGTTTTCCCTGGTGATATTTTGCTTACAAATTTGACAGTGTGCGTGTGTTTGTGTGTGTGTGTGTGTGTGTGTGTGTGTGTGTGGTGTGTGGGTGTGTGTGTGTGTGTGTGTGGTGTGTGTGTGTGTGTGTGGTGTGTGTGTGTGTGTGTGCGTGTTTGTTGCGTGCGTGCGTGCGTGCGTGCGCTGTGCGAGTGCGATTGTCATGTGTGTGGTGCGATAGTGTGTGGGGGATCATGTGTGTGTGTGTGTGGTGTGTGTGTGTGGTGTGTGTGTGTGTGTGTGTGTGGTGTGTGTGTGTGTGTGTGTGTGTGTGTGTGTGTGTGTGTGTGTGTGTGTGTGTGTGTGTGTGCGTGCGTGCGCGCGTGCGCGCGTGCGTGGTGTCCGTTTGTGTGCGACAGTGTATTGTGGATCATGTGTTGTGTGCGCGCGCGCGCCACGCGCGCGCGCGCGCACGTGTGTGTGTGTGTGTGTGTGTGTGTGTGTGTGTGTGTGTGTGTGTGTGTGTGGTGTGTGTGGGGTGTGTGTGTGTGTGTGTGTTGTGTGTGTGTGTGTGTGTGTGTGAAAATGCATCCTTGTTTGTAAATGCATGGTAGTTATTGTAATATTCATCTTCGTATTGGTTTGGTTTTTTGTTTTTTTCTGTAACCTTTAATGCATTTGTAAGCACTTAGGGACTTATAATGTAAGAGGAGCGCGCCATAGATAATGATTATTATTATTATTATTATTATCATTATGGAAAAATAGAAGGAAAAGAATATACATGTTATGAGGTTAACACACGGTGTGATCGGGCAGGAAAAAGAAAATTAAAGAAAGATATCTTGGCTGGCACTTGACTGTGGCAATGCAGTCTCGCTGGAGAGTAGCCTGACTACAACACACAGACGTCTTTGTGATGATGAAGTTCATTCACTATGATACTATGCAATGTATTACGATATGACACAATACCATACAATGCATACCACTACAATACGTATGGATACAATGCACTGCATAATCGTACAATACATGACAATGGAATATAAAACGGATGCCATAAGATACGACCATAAGTACACTTATTACTTACTTACTTACTTACTACTTACTTACACACCACCACACACACACCACCACAACCCACACCACCACACACCCCCACACTACCCATGACACACACCACACACACACCACACCCACACCCACACCACTGCCCACACCACACCCACCACCCACACCACACCCACCACACCCACACACGCACACTCACTACACACACACCACACACACACACCGCCACAACACAACACACCACACACGGCACACACACACACACACACCACCACGAAACCAGCCCGTCCCACAACACCGCACACGTTTTCACACTCTCGGTCGGCACCACACACACACACAACCACACACACACACACACACCCACACAGCACACACACACACACACCACACACCCACACACACACCACACACACACACCTACACACATTTTGCACGATTTTTCAGAGCCCCGCCGCGAGAAGAAAAGGAGAAGGAGAAGAGAGAGAAAGAGAAAGGAAAAGAAAGAGAAGAAGAAAAGAAGAGAAGAAGAAGAAGAAGAAGGAAAAGAGAGAAAAGAAAGAAGAAAGACTAAGAAAAGAAGAAGAGAAGGAAGAAGACGAAGAGACGAAGAAACTAGCAAGAAGAAAGAAGAAACGAAGACCCGAACTGGACAGATGACCAGCAGCGCCTATCCCGCAGAACTCCGCATTTCTTCAAGAAGACGAAGAATAGTCTCGATTTACTAGCACTCAGTTCTTTTCCCACTTTGATGACGCCCATTGCCCATCCCCCACCCGACCTCAGTAACCATCTTGATTGACGGGCCTCTGGCTCACTGAAGAAGTTCTCGCATGAGAAAGACGTAACATAGTATCGATTGAAGAACAAGGAGAACCAGAAGTCCTTTTAGTAAAATTGGGTACGAAAAGGTAGAAAGAACGAGATCAGTAGCCTGTTCCCTCTCTCTCTCTTCACTCTTCCAAATCCTCTCTCTTCTCTCCCTCTCAATCTCCTCTCTCTGAAGAAGATCTTCTCTCTGTGCCCTATCTATTCTCTTTAATCTATCACTCTAAAGCACCGATCCCATCTATCCATCGAGTCATTCTAGACCATTATCTCCTCTCTCTCTCTCTCTCCTAAGAAGAATAAGAGCATAATAAAAGATAAATTAATAAGAAGGATTAGATAAAGAAGCAGATCAAGTATTTAACTATTCACAAATGGGTGACCAGTTCTTCTATCTATCTGCCTGAAAGGCTGCTCTAGTTAGTGGTGTGTGTGTGAGTGTGTGTTTGTGTGGGTGTGTCGGGTAAAAAATGAACACAAATATAGAAGAAAATTGTGCCTGGGGTTCCTCTCTCTCTCTCTTCTCTCTCTCTCTCTCTCTCTCTCTCTCCTCTCTCTCCTCCTCTCTCTCTCTCTCTCTGTGTGTGTCGTCCTCTCTACGCCTCTCTCTCTCTCTCTCTCTCTCTCTCTCTCTCTCTCTCTGTGAAGATATGCTATCTCTTTATCTGTCCATCTAAGTCAATAGTTCCATCTATCATTCTATCCATCTAACTATCTATAGGGCTATCGATCTATCTATCTATCTATCTGTGTGTGTGTGTGTGTGTGTGTGTGTGTGTGTGTGTGTGTGTGTGTGTGTGTTGTGTGTGTGTGAGTGTGTCTCTCACTCTATGTCGAAAGCAATGCATGTAGTTCAATATGCAGATGATATTGCTCTTTGGATTAATTGTACATTAAGGAAGCATTCCAATAAAAGAACAATAAACTTTGTACAGAAGATGTACCAAAAGAATTGGATAAATATCTTCATATATGAAGAACAACGGATTAGAGCTATCTGGAGAAAAAAAAAAACACGTCCTATGTTGTTTAACAATGGTGAGGACCCAAAGACTCTATCCTCGCTTTTGCTAGATGGTCAGATTCTGGAATATAAACAAAAAAAGTTAAGTACCTGGGGGTATTTTCACTCCTAACCCGAACTGGAAAACATATATTGAAAAAAAAAAATTGACAAAACAAGAAAAAGATTAAACATTCTTAAAATTGTATGTTATCAACCATGGGGTCAGGACTGTCATACCCTTTAACATCTATACATCTTTTTAGTCCGAGCAAAATTGTACTCATAGGCAGGAACTGAATTTCTCTGCGCCTAATTCTTTTAAAGAGATTGCAAAGCTTGGATAGTAAGGCCATGAAATTAGCTCTGGGAGTCCCAGTACACACAAACACTCATAGATGTTATAAAGAAAAACAAATATATTACCTCTAAATGAGAAGCGAATATTGGATGTATCCAAATATATTGTCAGAAGTCTCTCTGTTGAAAATTCAGTTACTGAAGAAATACTGATTGATTCCAGTAAATTTTTCCTAAGGGGTCTAAAAAACATATCTTACATTCAACCAATTAAAAACTACACATCTGACTTAATGTCACACTGTAATATTGATATTACTGCTATACCAGAATTTCCTGCAGTAACTTCAATGCCTCCTTGGGAACACCTAAATGCTTCTTTTGATTACAAATACACTTTGATAACGAAAACTGATAATGTAAATATTTCAGTAACTGAAGTTCGTGAACATTTAGAGCACATCTATCCAAATAATTTAAAAGTGTTTACGGATGGGTCGGTAATGGAATCCTCTGACAGTGGTTCAGGCTTTATAATAGCAACCTTAAATGTCAGGAAATCATATTATGTAGGAAAGGGGTTTTCAATCTATACCTCATACGTATATGCAATACTGAAGGCTTTGACTTACATATATGACACATCAGTTGTTTTCTATCAATTTTACTTGTGTTGATCCCAAATCTGTTTTACACAATCACCAGAGCGTTGGGACTGCAAATCAAGAAAAGATTTGCTTTTTGAAATAAACCATCTACTGCATTGTTTCATAACACTAGGCATAAGAATTGATTTTTGTTGGGTCCCATCACACTGTGGTGTACAGTGAATGAAATAGCAGACATTCTTAAAAAAGACGGAGCAAATAGAAACACGGAAAATTTACTAAACAGTCCCTTAGATCTATCCTCTTGTGAATTAATCCAAATTATGGAAAGGTATGCATAAGCAGAATTCTAGTTTTAAAAAAAAATGGCTACTTTACCGTCGTGCCCAAGGCACATTGTAGATTAATTCATGAAATTAAGGCTGAATACTTGGAACACTAAATATTCACATGGTATTTCTTGTGTATGCAGAGAAAACATTTCTGTACATCATCTTTTGTTTTGAACGCTCAGTGTTGACCCCACTCTATGAGGAGAAAGGTATTCAGATGAATAACTTTGATAATGTCAGTACTCTCTTATATGGTTCATATGTTGCTGAAATTGCCATGGTTATTTCGCAGCCACAGGTTGTAAATTTTTTATAAAGATCAACAATTTTGTGTACCGCTAGGATATTTCACTCATGTCAATATGCATATATCAGATGTGGGTTTGAAAGTCACTCTCGCTTTGATTTTTAAACCTGTCTATCTGTCTGCCTGTCTACCCTTCGGTCTGTCTGTCTCTCTCTGTCTGTCTGTCTGTTGTTTCTCTTCTCCCTCCCCTCGCTTTGCTCTGTCTACCTGTTTGTCTGAGTGTCCGTCTGTCTCTCTTTCTCTCTGTGTCTCTCTCCCTTGTCTCTCTCTTTCTCTCTTTCTGTCTCTGTCTGTCGTCTGTCACTGCTGTCGCTGTCTGTCTGCCTGTCTGTCTGTCTGTCTGTCTGTCTCTGTCTGTCTGTCTCTCTCTCTCTCTCTCTCTCTCTCTCTCTCTCTCTCTCTCTCTCTCTCTCTTCTCTCATCTTTGTCCCTCCTCTTTCTTAACATTAACCGTTAAGCCAGGTGCGAAACGTTTGCTCGTGAATATCCAGCAGACTTGAAGGAGATGCTTGCAGAAAACTCTGTACGCCTGTTAGCCAATGAAAGTCATGTTCCATCGATTTCTCCTTCTGATAGGGGGATGGACCGACGTGAACCTGAATGATCTGAAGGGAACGTGGGCGACGACGAAAGAGAGATGAAAGGCTGTAAAGAGGTAGGTAGGCCTGAAATCACGACGACTCCCACGATGACGCTTTCCTCGACGTCGATTTCTTTCGTTATCTCTAGTCGTTGTCGTTCACGTCGACATCTCCCTGTCTGTCTGTCTGCCTGCTGTCTGTCTGTCTGTCTGTCTGTCTGTCTGTCTTTCTGGTTCTCTCTCTCTCTCTCTCTCTCTCTCTCTCTCTCTCTCTCTCTCTCTCTCTCTCTCTCTCTCTCTCTCTCTCTCTCTCTCTCTCTCTCTAATGGCCCTTCCCCCCTTCCTCTGATTTCAAACATCTTCAACCCCCGACTCCAATTTCTCTTTCCCTCCTTCACACACAAGTCTTCTCCAGCCTTTTCCCCCCAAGTTGCGGTTGAGTTCAGTGATGCGCCAAGGAGTATATGATAAAAAAGGCTCGTGAAAGTTGTGAAGCACTGTTGCAGGACTTGGGACTTCGAAGGCAACGGACGGAGAAGTGCGTTAGAAAACGAGTGGACTGTGCATGTGAATAACTGTACAGACTGTACACATGTCTTTTTCAATTTTCTTACCTCAGTTTCATGTCATTGTAAAACTTCAGTTTCAGTTAGATCTCAGTGGCTCCCAGCCCCTACTTCGGTCTTTTTCTTTTTTTTTTTTTTTTTTTTTTTTTTTTTTGCGGTGGGGGAGGAAGGGGGGGAGGAGAAGGGGGATATACAGAGGAGGAGCTCCAGCTGCGAAAGGCGAGTCCAGGCAACGTAGCAACAATGGCTTCCTGCAAGATAGGCTGTGCAGACGTCCAGGAGTGTCTCCTCTTTCTCGCTAATGGAACAAACATGGTGCTGAAACAAAGCATCGGGCTAGCTGCTAGGATAGAGGGGAAACCTAGTGGACATTGCACTGCCCAAGAAGTGAGAGCTCCCTGTGTAACATTGCTATGGTCACTCCAGTCCCGAAATGTCCCCCTCCCAACCCGGAACGAAAGGGTGAGAAAAGGACACGCGCTCAAGCTCACCTCCTGTAGAGTAACTCGATTGCTCCTTTTTCTTCCAGAATCACTCCCGTCCTTCAGATATTTTTGTGAGTGTCCCAAACTAACAAAACATATCAAGCAAGACGCAAGGCACCTAAATTTGAGAGAGGGGGACGGGGGAGAGGGGTCATTCTCAACGTGAGCCAGAGCAACTCTCCACCCTGTTTCAAAAGCAGTCCCTGTAGAGTCATTAAGGCGTGGTCCAGAAACTCCCGTGGAGTGAATACATAGACACGTGCCAAAACCCACTCTCCTTATGTGACAGGGAGAAATAAGAAGAAGACACAGGACTGATTTTGGAACAAAGGGGGAAATGTGTACGGATTTTACGCCAGGGGTTAGGGGACTGAGGTCAAAGGGTGATATATTGGGGAAGGAGCATGGAGGGGTGGGTGGTGGTGGTGGTGGTGGTGGTGGTGGAATTCAGGTGCGTGCCTTTGCGATGATGCATTACTTTAAAACGATCATACCACCACCCCCTCCCCCCCTCCTTCCCCTTTCTCTCCCCTTCCCTTTCTTGATTCCACATACAAATTCATGGTAAAATGAGAAAGATAAAGACAGGTACAGACAGTAGCAGAAGTGGTGCACTGCATCAAATGTGTGGAATTTGAGTCACGTGCACACAACACTCTCATATCTACACATAGGTTAGAATATCTGGCATGTTTAACTTCATTTTTGTTTTTCAAAAAGTGTTATATTGTGGGACAATCCATTTCAAATTAATTTGGTTTAGACCCAGTGTTACTCTCTGTGTTCTTCCAATACATTTTTGTTGTTGTTGTTGTTGTAAATATGGAGAAGTGTTATATCCTTTCCTTGTTTAGTAATAACTTCTATACCATCGGTACTGCTTCTGATTTCTCGATAACTCGATGATATTAAGAAAGCATTCTTGACAACAACTTTTGCAATGGTGTTATGAGAGAGAGGAGAGAGAGAGAGAGAGAGAGAGAGAGAGAGAGAGAGAGAGAGAGAGAGAGAGAGAGAGAGAGAGCGCCTCCCAACACTTTCTGCTCGGTTGAAGGAAAGTGAATAGAACTTAATTGTCAGAAGTGAACGACGCTCGTCAAGAAGAAAAGATTGTTGCCAGCAAGAATTTACTTCTGCTCACGATTCCTTAACCTTCCCCCCTTTTTTTTCTTGAGTGATGAGCATGTGTGTGTGTGAGTGAGTGAGTGAGTGTGTGTGTTGTGTGTGTGTGTGTGTGTGTGTGTGTGTGTGTGTGTGTGTGTGGTGTGTGTGTGTGTATGTGTGTGTGTTGTGTGTGTGCGTGATTGCCTGCGTGCGTGTGTGCGTGCGTGCGAGCGTGCGTGCGTGCATGCATGCGCGCGCGCGCGCGCGTGTGTATGTGTAAAAATTCTTTTTCTGTCTGCATGAGTTTTCAGTCTGTGATTACCCACCTCTGCCTGTAGCGTGAGAGAGAGAGAGAGAGAGAGAGAGAGAGAGCGAGAGAGAGAGAGGAGAGAGAGAGAGAGAGAGAGATTTAGCCTGAAGGTATGAAATTCCGTTCCCATCCCCTCCCCTCTCTCCATTCTCTCTCCTCTCCTAGCTCTTTGTCTCTGATACTCTCGGTTGTCTGCCTACCTATCTGTCTGTCTGTCTGTTCTGTCGCTCTCTCTCTCTCATCTCTCTCTCTCCTCTCTCTTCTCTTCTCCCTCCTCTCTCTCTCTTTTGTGTGTGTGTGTGTGTGTGTGTGTGTGTGTGGGTGTGTGTGTGTGGTGTGCATTATATGCACGTAGCGTTATGGACGTGGGTATGTGTGTACAGTTTTCCTCTTTGTTTTCTTTTTTTTTTTTTTTTTTTTTCTCTTTTTTTAGCTTTTTTTCCTGTGTGGCAATAGATCATCAGTGTTTTTTGTAAAATACCCACCTGCACTGGTCCTGGTCTGCTGTGGCGAGGAGATGAGAGAGAGAAGAAGATAGGGAGAGAGAGAGAGAGAGAGAGAGAGATAATAGAGAGAGAGGAGAGAGAGAGATTTAGGTCTGAAGGTAAGATGAAATAAAAGAAAGGAAAGATAGAAATTAGATATCAGGAGACTGAATATGAAGAATAGAGTATATCAGAGAATATATAGATATATAAATATATAAGAGTAGCATATAATAAATAAGAAGATAAGGTTTATATATAGAAAGAAAAGAAAATCAGTGTAACCGAGATCAAAAACCTCGGTTTTCATTATGTAAGTTGAAACCTGTACCTTGTTTCTCTTGTCTTCCTTTGATTGAACTTTGTTGCACTAACACATTTAACTCCTCTTTTTCTCCCTCCCCTCCTCTCTCTCCTCGTCTCCGACCCTGCTGCACAACAGCCATCCTCTCTCCCACGTCTCTCTCCTCCCTCTCTATCGGGCTTGTGTGTGTGTGTTTGTGTGTGTGTGGTGTGTGTGTGTGCGGTGCGCGCGTGCGCGCGCGCGCGCGCGGTAATGTGTGCAATTACAGTACGTAGAGTTATGGGCGTGGTATGTGCGTACCTGTGCTGCGGGCGTGCTGCGTGCGTGCTGCGTTCGAGTGTGTGGTGTGTGTGTATTGTGTGTGTGTGTGTGGTGTGTGTGTGGGTGGTGTTGTGTGGGTGTTGTATTGCCTGGCTCGCCGCGCGCGTCGCAACATGCATACATGTGCGTGGTGCATCGCGTTTTCGCGTTGTATCCGGCGGTGTGCAGTAATGGGGCCATGCCGTTGTGTGCATGTTTCGTAGTGTGGTATTTTTTTGTGTGCAAAAATGCTTGCGTGCGGTTCTGGTGGCTGTCCATGCATGTGTGTGTGTGGGGGGGTGGTGTGTGTGTGTGTGTGTGTGTTGTGTGTGTTGGGTGGTGTGTGTTGAGAGAGATACAGAGTACAGAGAGAGACAGAGAGCCAGAGATAGACAGAGACAGAGACTAGAGAGAGGGAGCGAAAGAGAGAGAGGAGAGAGAGAGAGAGAGAGAGAGAGAGAGAGCATGATGTGCATCGGCCTTGGACCCTTGTCCTTCCGATGGGCAGTTTCGTCGTTCCCCCAACAATCTTTCAGATCACAAAAAAATATAATAATAAATAACTCAAATCGATTTATTCCATGCCAAACAAGCACTGTGTGATGACACATGAGGGCTGAGTGTCCTAGGAAAAGGGAGGGGGGGGGGGGGAGGGATGTAATAGAGATCTTGGACCTGGTGAGTAAGTGACGGAGTAAGTTAGTGGCATTCTGGATTGGGGATGAGGGGGGGGAGGGGGGGGGGGGTGGGGGGGTGGTCCTAACTTGGACCTGAACCGGAAAAGAAAGAGGGTTGTAAGATTGGTGGTTCTTTGTTTTTTTTGATTTTTTTTGAAAGCGGCTAATTTCACTATATTCATCATATATTCATCTCGTTTTTTTTTCCCGGCCTAAAGTCCAGCCTCCATTTTTCCTTTTCGATCATTTCCAAGTTCTGTTTTTTGCAGATCCCGTCCCCCCGCCTCCCCAACCTTTTCCCCGTCTCCATTTCTCTCCTCTCTCCCCCTTCTCCCTCTCCCTCCTCGCCCTCCCCTCCCCCACCCCCGTCACCCCCCCCACACTCCCCCCCCTCCATCTTCCTCCCCTTCAACGCGGGACATCAACCCAGCAACCCCCACCCTTCAACAAACACAGGTCCATTGCCCGAGACCTTCTCATCCCCCATCACAGCATAGCGACGAACCTTGCATTGCACTGAGTTATCTCATCAGCCCCCCCCCCCCCAAATCCAGCCCCCTCATCCCATCAAGCCCAAGCCCCCGGCCCTCATCGCCCCTCCCCCCCCCCCCCAACCTCGCATAGCCCCACCACTCCCACCTCAAGCCCCCCAAGAAGCCCCCCACCCCCCCCCCCCACCCCGCCCGCCCCCCAGAGCCCCCCCCCCCCCCCCCCCCCCCCCCGCCCACCCCCCCCCCCCCCCCCCCCACCCCCCCCCCCCCCCCCGCCAACCCCCCCCCCCCCCCCCCCCCCCACCCCACAACCCCCACCCACCCCCACCCCCCCCCCCCCACCCCCCCCCCTCCCCCCCCCCCCCCCCCCAACCCCCAACCAACCCCCCCCCCCCCCCCCCCCCCCACCCCCCCCCCCCCTATCAAAGAAGCGAGCCCCGCCCCCCATCCCCCCACCCCCCAACCCCCCCCCCCAACCCCAAACCCGGTGGCCCCCCCCCCCCCACCACCCCCAACCCCAACCCCCCCCCCCCCCCCCACACACCCCCCACCCCCCCCCCCCCCCCCCCCCCCCCCCCCCCCCCCCCCCTCACACCCCCCCCCCCCCCCCCACAACCCCCAACCCACAAAAACCCCCCCCCCCCCCAAAACCCCAACCCCCCCCCTCCCCCCCCCCCCCCCCCCCCCGAACCCCCCCCCCCCCCCCCTCATCAAGCCCCCTCATCCCGCCCCCCCCCCCCCGCCCCCCCAACCCCCCACCAAGCGCCCCTCACCCCCCACCCCCCCCCACCCCCCCTCCCCCCCCCCCCCCCCCCCCCCCCCCCCCCCCCCCCCCCCCCCCCCCCCTATCTCATCAATAGGCCCCCCCCTCAGCCCCCCCCCCCCCGCCCCCCCCAGCCCCCCCCCCCCAAAAAGCCCCCCCCCCACCCCCCCCAAAACCCCCCTCGCCCCCCCCGCCCCCCCCCCCCCAAGGCAACCAAGAAGCCCCCCCCCCCCCCCCCAACCCCCAACCCCCCACCCCCCCCCCCCCCCCCCCCACCCCCCCCCACCAAAAAGTCAAGCCCCCCCCCCCCGCCCCCCCCCCCCCCCGCCTCCCCACCCCCCCCACCAACTCCCCCCCCCACCCCCCAACCCCCCCCTGCAACCCCCCCCGCCCCCCCCCCCCCCAAGCCTCCAGCATCAAGGATTCAAAAGCCCCCCCCCCCCCCCCCCAATCCCCAGCCCAACCCCCCACAACACCCCCCCCCCCCCCCCCCCCCCCCCATCAATAGGCCCCCCCCCCCCAAATAGCCCCCCCCCCACCCCTCAACCCCCATCAAGAGCCCCCCCCCTCCCCCCCAAACCCCCCCCCCCCCCCCCCCCCCCCCCCCCGTTCTTCCTATGAACGCTCTCAAGAAGGCAAATATTGGGGAGATGGCTATGACAATCGGCTCAACATTCTGTCCCGCCCATCACATGATGTTTTGCCCTCTCGCTCTTGGTGGCATGGAGGAAATGATTAACTAGTGAATAAATCATCTCGCCACCGTTTTTTTTTTCCTTTGTGACATTTAAACCTTTGAAGACCATTCCGATGAAAAATGGACCGGATCTTGAACGGAGATTTATGGAAAGTGGACTCCGGACACCTAATACGACACGAACGCATGGAAGATTGTACTAGGTCCTACTATGGTTTGTAAGGGGAGATCGACCAGATCTTAATGACGATTGTATCGACAAAGATTGAAGCAGACCTTAAACGCAGACCGTATGCAGATGGATTTCCCGATTTAACTCGGATTGTGGTATAGAAGGTAGAAACGGTTCGTTAGAGTGGATTGTATGGAGGAATGTGCAGCGGATCTTAGCGTGGAACTGGATGCGAAGATGGAGTGCATCGTTAATGAGCATTGTATGGAGTGATAAAGCATGATCTTAACGTGGACTGGACTGCATGGAAACATGGAACAGAGGTCTGATGTGAATTGGTATTAAAGATGGAGCCGATGTTAACATGAATGTGCATGGAAGAATGAGGCAGATCTCTGTGCAGTTTGTATGGAAGATGAAACGAGATTTTAAACTTGGATTGTATGGAAGATGAAACGATTTGAAACAATGGGTTGTATGGAAGATGTGGAACGGTTTCTAACATGGATTGTATGTGAAGAAGGAACAGTGTAACCCTAACCTGGATGGTCATGGAAGATAAACAGTTTCCCCCACATGGATTGTATGGAAGAAGAACAGTGTCTAACATTGGGTATTGTTCCAATGGATAAAAAACAGTTTCTAGCACGGATTTATGGAAGATGGAACAGTTTCTTTCTAACATGGATTGTATGGAAGATGGAAAAACAGTTTTCTGAACATGGATTGTATGGAAAGATGGAACAGTTTCCTGACATGGATGTATGGAAGATGGGAACAGTTTGTAACCATGGATTGTATGGGAAAAAAGGAACAGTTTCTAACATGGATTGTAGGAAAAAGGAACAGTTTCTAATACGGCTGGTATGGGAGATGAAGCAGATCTTAACATGGATTGCATGGAAGACGGAGCAGATCTGAACGTGGATTGTATGGAAGATGGAGCAGATCTGAACATGGATTGTATGGAAGATGGAGCAGATCTTAACGTGGATTGTAATGGAAGATGGAGCAGATCTTAACGTGAATTTTATGGAAGATGGAGCAGATCTTTTAACGGTGGATTGTATGGAAGATGGAAGCAGATCTTAATGTGGATTGTATGGAAGATGGAGCAGATCTTAACGTGAAATGTCATGGAAGAGGAGCGGGTTTGACGTGGAAATTAAACTAGACTGGGATTTGATTAGTCTGTTCAAATAATCTGTTTTTCACCTGTTTTATCAAATGGTTTTCTCTTGTGCATTTCATCTCTGATTTATTGAATGTGTCAATCTGTGTCCGACCAGTTACCGTGGTCAAGTAGTTAGCATTTTTGGCTTGTGGTGAGAGAGAGACGAGATATAGAGAGAGAGAGAGAGGAGGCAGAGACAAGAGAGAGAGAAGAGAGAGACAGACAGACAGACAGACAGAGACAGACAGAGAGAAGAGGGGCAGAGAGGAGAGAGAGATGAGAGAGAGAGAGAGAGAGAGAGGACTCGTGACTCGTGACTCGTGACTTTAATGTGAAGCCATCAGCCTATTCACATCAATACGCAACAAGAAATAAATCAATTTTATATAATAAGAACAAACTTTACCATGACCTAGCAACCAAACATTCTTCCATGACAGTATGTACATGCAGAATTCTATCTTAATTAACACATTAATGCTTCTTAGTACGTTGTCTTTATGAACGTAATGTAAGTTTAATATTATTGTTTTAAAACTCAGGATATGAATACTGCTGATATACCATACAAAAAACACATGTTTTCTACTTCATTTCCTCATGGTATTATCAATTAGATACAGAGTGAAGACCTTTCTACACCTGCGTCGTATGATTCTCCGGGAAAGCCGTTCTAAATTTTAAGCATCTTGGTTATTTACTTCGTTTACACATGCGCAAAATTAGCTTATAGCACCCTTATCGTGCATGGGTAACCCCCGAATCTTTGGTCTGTTGTAACAAATAGCTGTCAATCTGCAGGTATTGTTGTTCACACAGTATTGTAAATGTTACAAAAAGGAGAGTTTGAAAACATTCACGAACACGTTACAAGCATTGCAATTATGCACTGAAGTGAAAATACGTAAATTAACAGAGTCATGAGTGAGACTGCAAGCAAACAGTAAGAGACACCCAGCAAAGACTTGACGTTTTACAAGGCCAAGAGATGTAAAGAAACATGACAGCTAATACCAAAATTGAAATTGTATTTTGACGAAGAAAGCGAATTCGAAATAGTGGTTCTTTAAATCATTTGTCTTTACTTTTATTTCATCTTCATCGTGTTTTTTTTTCTCTGTGTATCATATTTGTGTCAAGCCTACATCATAGACCAAACTCTCTCTCTCTCTCTCTCTCTCTCTCTCTCTCTCTAATCTCCTCTCTCTCTGTGGTGTGTGTGTGTGTGGTGTGTGTGTGTGTGTGTTGTGTGTGTGTGTGTGTACACATTCTGCATGAATGTATTATGAGAGTAAAGAAAGTGCACATACACACTACGCACACACACAAGCAAACCACCAGACACACACACACACCACACCACACACCACCACACACAACACACACACACACACCACCACACACACACACACATACACACACACACATTGCACGCACGCCGCGCACACACACACACACACACACACACACACACATACACACACACACACACACACACACACACACACACACACACACACACACACACAACACACGCACACACACACACACATGCCGTACGCACACACACACAGACACACACAGACACACACAGACAACACACACACACACGCGCGCGCGCCCGCGCGCGCGGGCGGGCACCTATGTTTCTGCTTGTATGTGTGCGTGTTGTGCGCCTGTTCATACATGCGTGTTCGAGTTCGCGCGCGCGCGCGCGCGCGCGTGCGTGCGTGCGTGCGTGCGTGCGTGCGTGCGTGCGCGCGCGTGTGTGTGTGTGTGCGTGTTGTGTGTGTGTTGTGTGTGTGTGTGTGTGTGTGTGTGTGTGTGTGTGTGTGTGTGTGTGTGTGTGTGTGTGACCACAATGGAATCGCCATTGGCAGCTGGCACTATTGCACACCGCGTTACATCACTTGTCATCTTTTACATTGCCAATTTATCATCATTTGCAAGAGCTGGCCTAAACCAGAGTTGGGAGGGCAACGAATATTGATAGTATCTTTTTCAGATCTTTCCGACAATATCCTACATGAAAATGTAACCAGTGATAATAGCTGTCAATCTGCAGGTAATGTTGTTCAACAGTGTTGTAAATGTTCCAAAAAAGGGAGAGTTTGAAAAACATTCACGAACACTTACAAGCATTGCATTATGCACTGAAGTGAAAAATACGTAAATCAACATCATGAGTGAGAACTGCAACAACAGTAAGAGCACCCTGCAAAAGACTTGACGTTTTCAAGGCAAAGAGATGTAAAGAAACATACAGCTAATACAAAATTGAAACTGTTCGCATGTAGAAATGTATTGGTGATGTGTAGATAAGAAGAGAAATGGGTGACACAAGCGAATGAAATCTGCAAGCAAAATAGCTTTTTTTTTCTAGTTTTAACGATAAGAATTCATTAGAAAACCTGCTGGAATGCACAATAAATATGACAGTGTCGCCAAAATGATAGGAGATAACCACTTAACATAGGAAAATCCTAAATGGATGCTTCAAATTCAAGACAATTCAATACTCGGTCAAACTGGTTTGATAGTCAGTTTCAATTTTTTCAGCGACCTGTCAGTCAAGGAAATGTGAACTGAAACAAACTTTCTGACTAAACTAGACCACTAAGCGTGCATTTTTCACCTTAGAAGACGAAAGTACTGGAATGAGACACAGACTTGGCACGAACCCTTTTTTCAGGTTTTGTTGTGTAACAGCCAGATAAAGAGACGGTGGTTTCAGCTGGCATGGATCAAAATGTCAGAAAGGGCAAGGGGTAGCAAGAACAGACTGGCGAGCAGGAGCATGGAAGTGAGAGAGGATGGGGGTAGAGGGTGTTTGAGAAATGGGGACACAAGGGGATGTAGAGGGTGGAAAGGCAATAGAAAGAAATAGACAGCAAAATATTTCTTTGTCGTTGTTGTTGTTGTTGTTGTTTGTTGTTGTTCTTCTTCTTCTTCTTCTTCTTCTTCTTCTTTTTCCTTTTCCGTTTTATGCTCATTCTCTCTCTGTCAACATTATTTCCTAATCATTTTCCCAACACTACTTCCTATCTATTCTGATTTACCTGTTCCCCACAAAACCCACCCCCTCCATTTCTTTCCAGACCTCCTTTTTGCCTTTCCATCCTCCTCTTTCTCCTCTCTCCTGTCTTTGTCTAGAGCTGTCCCTGTCTGTTTGTCTGCCTGTTTGTTCTGTTGGCCTGGCTGGCTAGGTGTCTATCTGCCTGTGTTTCGATTATTTTGTCTCTTCCTCTATTCCTCTCTGTGTCTCTCTTTGTATGTCTGTCTCTGTCTCTCTGACTCTCTCGTTCTCCCTCTCTCTCACTGTCTCTCTCTCTACCCCCCCCCCTTTCTCTCTCTCTCTATCCCTCACCCCACCCTCTCTGTCTCTGTCTCTGTCTGTCGCTCCCTCCATATTTGTCTGTCTGTCTGTCTGTCTGTCTGTCTCTCTCTCTCTCTCTCTCTCTCTCTCTCTCTCTCTCTTTCTCTCTCTCTCTTTTGCACACACATAGACACACAGAGACACATATACACACGCATACACAGACACACATTTATCTATACTATATGCATTGTTCATCACTATACACACACACACACACACACACACACACACACACACACACACACACCACACACACACAACACCACACACACACACACACACACACACACACCCACACAATTGTTCTCTATTATCCACCTATCCCTCCCCCTAGCCCCCTCCCCGTCCCCCCTCCCCCCGACTCCCCCCAAAACCCTTTCACATTTTGATTTGTTTGTGGATTACTTGGCATTAATTGCCGCATTACTGACCTATTACCGATTTCCGTTAACTTGTCGTTGGAAAGTCTCTCTCTCTCTCTCTCCGCTCCCCTGCTCTCTCTCTCTCCATCTCTCTCTCTCTCTCTGGTCTCTCTCTCTCTCTCTCGTTTGGTTAGAGGAAATGACCATAATTGATTTGGGGGGGGGGGGGGGGGCAGGCATTGGCTGACGGGGGTCAAAACCTGGTTTTGTGCACACGCAGACATGTGGAAAAAGAGATCAGTAACACCTCTTTTTTTGTTGCCATAGGCCATCTCTCTCTCTCTCTCTCTCTCTCTCTCTCCTCTCTCTCTCTCCTCTCTCTCTCTCTCTCTCTCTCTCTCTCTCTCTCCCTCACCACCTTTTCTCTCTCTCTCTCGCTCTCTTTCTCTCTCTCTATCCCTACCCCCTTTCTCTCTCTCTTCTCTTCTCTCCTACTTCTCCTCTCCTCTCTCTCTTTCTCTCTCTCTAATCAATCCCTCCCCCCTCTCTCTCTTCTCTCTCGTCTCCCGCTTTCCTCTCTCCCTAAT